>JACMIF010005064.1:0-11227 GCA_014805445.1 Diplogasteroides magnus | reverse complement strand
GTCTGTTAACACCTTCGAGGTAGCTTTACTCGCTGAGCTAGGACGCAGTAAAGTATAGAAAGAGGGGTTGAAAGCGCGCGAGTCGACCAAATTCGAAAAATCGCACTGAAGCTCCCGTTCAATTCCAGAAGTACTGGAGCTAGCAGTAGGTAGTTGTGGACTAGCACTGTTAGTGACTATGATGGATAGGGGGTAACATCAATAGTTAAGGAAATACAGAAGCCGAAGCAAAAGTGTAACAAGACTTACCTTTCAACCTAATATAATAATATGCTTTGAGCATAGGATATATGGATCGGCGAATATCACAGATCGTTCAGTGAATCAGATTCCCGTAAAATAATCATAATAATATCAGAACAACTTGTGTATTCTCTCTCTCCGGTTTGATTGAAACGACCTCCTAAATAATATGGAACAATGCTCAAGCGAAGTTTGACGGTTTTTTCAGCCTGCAGCAGTACGGATCCGGTCCTCGGCTGTGTGGGTCTGGATACGTGTGTGCCGGATGCCGCTGTAATCTTCCCGTTTGATGGCTGCTGCGAGTTCGTCGCTCCGACGAATCCGCGTGAGAATATTATGAGCGAATGATAGGAGCGCCATGGACATTTGCGCCATAATTCTCACCCTTTCGCGGGATCCATATTAAATTTATGGCGCTAATATTCATGGCATTCGCGTCTTTCGCTCGATCCGGACAACTGATCCTCGTAAGAAAACTATAGATGGATATTATTTAAGGTCCCGGTTAGGGATTCTATAACGGTTGTGGGGTGCATTTTCAGACGACAGACGAATGCACTCTACTACCGTTTTAAAAACCCTAGTCCCGATAACAAACATTTTTCCAGCAACGTTGGCAAATCCCACCATGGCGAATCCAACCTTGCCTACTCCTGCCTTTCCGGTACTTGCTCACTTTTATATTTAAAAACGTCTTCTTAAAATATCAAGAGCACTTCAGGGCCAAACCGGCACTGGTGCGAATGTGATCACTACTACTCACCGGGGACCAGGAGGGCCTGGAGGAGTGCTGACGACGAGGAGAGGAGGTTCCTTCCGTCAAGAGAGAGATACAGTAAACAGAGCATTCCTTGCAGGAAGTGCTGGAGGCTGTGTGGATCGAGTCAATCCCGTTACCGGCGTATCGGATTGCGGGAAAAGGTATACCATCAATCGCAGTCCTTATTAATCCTCAGCGGTTGCCATAACTTTCTCAATGACCGCTAGTATTATGCATCCTATCTGAACTGTTATTCCTAGTACGCGTCTCACACCTAGATGCCACCCTGGTCTCGCATTTTTACGTGCTATTTCGTCGTTACGGGATATGTTTCAACTGTGAGATAAATAAACTAGAGCAACAGTTCAGTTTGGATGCATAATAAATATGCAGTGAGTTTCTTCCATATTGACCACAGAAAACAGGTAAGTATTTTGACCGCATGCACCTCCGTAATCCAAAAGTTCGGCGCAAAAATGCACATGCTATTTTAACCTTGCTACATGATCGCATCATCCACTTGGCAATCAGCAGCGCATACATTTAGGCTTCATCTAAACATAGCCTTGCACAAGTGGTGCTAATACGCGGATTCGCTCTTAGTGATGGCAAGCCAAACATCTTGACATGTTTCCTGGCTTCAAAGTAATGCCTATTAGCTGGGGAGAGAAAGCAACTCATGAGAGACGGAAGGATATCAAAAGTCCGCAATAAGAGCGGCCAAATATGGAATCACATCTCGAGAAGGGCAAAGGAATCTTTTTCATTAGAGAATATTTAGGGATTCGGGCAGAAAATATTCAGATGAGGAAGTATTTGCAGAAATCGGATAAGACGACTGCAAAGTATCTTCATGATGAAAGTTCCGGATTACGGGGGACTTTGAGGAATATCCTGACATTGAGAGAGAAATCCGTGTGACGAAAGCTGGGGCGAACAAACAATATCATCTCTCATGGGGATGGTGCCGCGGACATTTGCGCCACATTGGTTAAATGAACTTTAAACCGCGCTATTACCATTGCGGCGCAAATGTCCATGGCGTTAGAGCTTTTCATTCGCGTCATCATTATGGCTCCAATGTCCTCCCTATTCAAGGTCCAACTTCTGCAACGACCCCGTCTACCACGACCTCATGGTGCAGGAGTGCCCGTTCACATGCAGACTGTGCAGAGGAGGAGCGGTTACGGTACCAGGGGGAGCGGTGACGAGAGCCACCACGAGGAGGGTGGTCACTGGTTAGTGTATTAGGAACTAATATTCCATTTCGTCCTACGACTAGACAGCCGAAGCATTTCGAAATGAAATCGCTTGAGTGAAACATAGTTAGCTGCAGCATATTTAAATATCTATCTGCTTATTTGTCTACTTATTTTCTACATATTCAGCGCCCGTCCACCCTAATCCAAACCCTTCCTCAACCTGCCAAGACATCGTCAACCAGTTCACAGGTGACTCAATGAAATTTAATTTAAAGTAAAAAATATATTTTAAAATTAAATATGCTAAATCCCTTAGGCATCTCCGACTGCACCAGGACCGCCTTCCTCTGCAACGATCCCTTGTACTTCGATGTGATGAGTGTACAATGCGCAAGGACCTGTGGGAGGTGATGAAGGCCATTTATTTGCCAGATATTATACAATCAGAAGTTGATCACATGTAAATTCTTGACTTTATGTCTGCTTATCGGGCTTGTATTCATCATTTTAGAAGTTTTTTTTGCAATTTAGCTATTGGCAACATTCGCTTCGAGGCTTGAAATCACATTCGCATAGTTCGAATTATGGTAGGCAGTAGGGTTGTGCGTTTGACTGAGTAGTCTCGACTGAGTATGACTGAGTAGTCAAAAGAATGAGTAGACAGGTCATTCCCTGACTACTCAGTCAAAGGAATGCGCGGCCGCACTCAGTCAGAGACTACTCAGTCAAAGCAATCAATTCCTGACTGCGCGGTCAAAAGGAATTAGTAGGGACTAATTCTGGAATTAGTAGCACAGTCATGACTGGTCGACTGACTTGACTGAGAGGAATGAGTGAGACTGACCGCTTGGGATTGGCAGAATGAATGAGAATGAGAAACAATGGAGGGAAGAAACACATGTGGCTTTATATCGGCTATCCTTCAAGGATTATTGGCGCAGTTGGTTAGGCGCTTGACTCTTGTTTTTCACTCAGGAGTTCGAATCTAATCGATGATTATATAATTTATTTGTTCTTTTGCCTTTTATAGTTTTCGCTGTCTTGTATTGCTATTTGAATTTTTATAAAATTGGGAGCGAACAAATAACATTTCCATTCGTTGATTTTACTACGGAAATTATCACTACAATGAATAGAGATAACGCACACTCCCAAGTTCATGGCAGTTATGAGGCATACATCCACTGATTACCAACCCTGATGGATGGGTAATATCTTCTTTGGAATCAAATGAAAAAATATCGATATCTCGATCCATTGTAGTGATCATTTTCATAGTAAAATCAACGAATGGAAATGTTATTTGTTCGCTCCCAATTTTATAAAAATTCAAATAGCAATGCAAGACAGCGAAAACTGTACTAGGCAAAAGAACAAAAAAATATAAAATCATCGAATAGATTCGAACTCTGGAGTGAAAAACGAGGGTCAAGCGCCTAACCAAGTGCGCCAAGAATCCTTGAACGACAGCCGATATAACACCATATGTGTTTCTTCCCTCCATTGTTTCTCATTCTCATGCATTCTGCCGATCCCAAGCGGTCAGTCTCACTCATTCCTCTCAGTCAAGTCAGCCGACCAGTCATGACTGTGCTCCTAATTCCGGAATTAGTTACTAATTCCCTACTAATTCCTTTTGACCGCGCAGTCAGGAATTGATTGATTCCTTTGACTGAGTAGTCTCTGACTGAGTGAGGCCGCGCATTCCTTTGACTGAGTAGTCAGGGAATGATCAGTCTGATAGGAGAAAGGAATGGGAATTAGTCACAAATCAGTCAAATGCACAACCCTACTAGGCAGTTAGACAACGAGTTCGGTTATGTTTCACGGGTGTCAAGATAAATGATCGGTGAAACATAACCGAAGTCTAAATTCCAACTCTAGCTCTTTGGTGTTATGTCTTATGTCCTTGTCTTGTTTACTGCACCGTCCCTAATCCACTCGCCGTGCAGCTCGGATGACTGGAGCTAATCCTGTTGTCTACACACTTACAGTTCACATTCTCCCCTGCCTCACCAAAACAAAACCCATTCGCGCCACACAGCGGGAACTATGACACATTGACTATTTTATAGGTTATGCTTCACAGTGCCTATGCTAGGGAGTCGCATGCGAGTCGTTTAGTGCATTCATCGTCTCATTACTCTCTGCGGACTGTTTGTCTTTAAAATTCATGGACAACCGTTCCTCAGAGAGTAGAGACACGACGAATGCACTAAACTACTCGCATGCGACACCCCCTATGCCCATAGAGATGCGGTCATATTATTGGAACTGTGAAACTTATCATAGAAAATAGGCATTCTGCCAACCATAGTCGGAACTGAATCAAATCATCTTCAGTCAGTGTATTTCAGGTGCCATCGAGGATAATCGGACCATCTTCTGTAGGAAGCATCAACACCGAATCACACATTTCACGTAGTAATCGGCTTGTAGCAAGCTTGATAAATGATATTTTCCCAATTACCTTGTTTTCACGCTCTCACAAACAGGGTTCGGTTACAGGGGGCTTAAGCCAATTGGACAGTGTTTTCGTTGTGACGGAGATGCTTAGGCTTCCAGGGACCTTGGTTTTGTAGTCGGTAATAAGGTTTCTATAATGGTAGGTAGGGCATATCTCATTCGATTAATCCATGTGAGGTTGTCATCTGTCGAAAGTAAAGACAGAAGAAACACAAGTCTTCTAACAAAGATGATTCTTTCCTAAATTTATTCCGCGCTGTTGCCAGTGATATTAAGAGAGAACAATTCTGAGGAGATTTTGGGGATAGAACTCCGAAACGCTGAATATGTGCTCGGATTGTGAATGTTTGTTGATGATGGGAAA
Organism: Diplogasteroides magnus; assembly: GCA_014805445.1. NCBI lineage: Eukaryota > Metazoa > Nematoda > Chromadorea > Rhabditida > Diplogasteroididae > Diplogasteroides > Diplogasteroides magnus. Next base: position 6,192 of record JACMIF010005064.1, on the reverse strand, counting down.
AAGCTGCGAAAACTCGTAAAGATGAAATGATGGGCTGTAGCGGCAGAAACACATAACATCGCTCCCATAAGAAATTCGTCATAAACGGGAATTGAACGACGTTTTGCAAGGCTTGCAGACTTCTAACGTCTTCATTGCGCGAACTCACGAAACTTCCTGCTGGCTGAAGACCAGGGAAGTTCGTATATTATTCATGCGAAAATGAGCAAAGTGGAGTACGAGGGGGTGAAATCGCGCTTCCCAGGCGAAGCTCACTGAAAATATCCTTGTGCGGCACGGGCACCATAGCCCTCATTGTCATGATTCCCAGCTGATCAAACAGGATGGAAAATACTCCTCAATTCTCGGGTGGAATATCCACTTCTCGCGAATCTGCTACGTGAGATTTATGTACAAAATAGTTGCGTATTGTTGAATATACTGAACGATTTGATCGATTGCTTTTTTGAGCGGTTTAAACTTTAAAAGCAGTGCATTCATAACATAGAAGCGATCACAAGTGCTTATCATGCAGTACCTCCGAGTCATTAGTTCAGTTGATGTCACTTTTAGGAAAACATTAGGAGTGCCAAATCTCGAGCACTGGCTGTCACGTGACTCCCTTGTCCAGTTATCTCCTCGTCATCTCTGCAACTACTAAGGAGAAAGTTGGAGAACAGAAAACATAAGATAAAGTGCAAAACTGTTTTCTCTTTCCAATTCGATGAACTCACGAGCTCAGAATAGATGGGAAACAAATAGTAGCGGAATGCATCATTTTACGAGTCTGTGCATCGTGTTTTAGATGGCCGAGAGAGCTCGAAGTCTACTATTATATTTGGGAACACCCTGTACGAGCGAACATATTTCGAAATTTTATGATGAGATTTATATGATTTCTCTCGGAAAATATTAACTTTTCGGATCAAATGGTGTGGACGCTATGATCGTTACTAGATAAATGCATAATACATTCTCCTTTGCAGCACGCGAAATGACTGGATTCTCCTACTATCCTCACTATCAGCTCAAGTACCTGTGCGAGAATGCGATCCAAAAGGCTTTATGAGCCAGCAGTTCCCGGCAACATGTGGACGTTGTTAATCAGAAACATAACAGCTTCATGTTTTTTGAGTGAAAGACAAGAGCTCCATGGTCATTTGAGCAGTAATGGTGAAATTGTCGGTTGCGCCTTCAATATCGTCATTCTCTTCGTCTTCCCACAGATTCTGATCTCCGATGCTGCCACGCTGCCGTCTGATTTCTCGGTCTCTGCAACTGCAGCTTCTCCTTCATCAGCTTCAGATCCTCCATCGACTCTCATGGCCATCATGCGCCTGACAGGGGAAGGGAAACGTATTGAACATCAATTATTATTTTTAAATCTTACAATTCTACGAGTGATCGTTTGGAAGGTGAAGAATGCGTTATATAACAGTTATGATACATCTGCAACTAAAATTTCCTAACCATTGAGAAGAGAGTTTGTGTATGCATTAGGGTTGGCAGTTATTTTAGGGTGCGAGATTGATTATGTTTCACGTTGACTATACATTTCCAGATATTCGAACAGTGAAACATATACGTGTTTGAATAGGTGCAAACTGCCAACAGCAAATGGATGTCAGTCACCAGTTTTCACTTTTCACTGCTTACGTAACAGGGGTTCACAAACGGTAAATTTGTCGTCATTCTTATCCGCCCGTTGCCTATCATGGAGTGAGACAACTACGCTCTGGAGAAGAATGACGACAAATTTACCGTTTTATAACCCCTAAAACGTAATAACGTGTTCGGTGTGCGAGTGAGTGATCGCGAGAATGAGTCACGTTTAAAAAGTTTTAAAAGTTCTGCAGACGCTGCTTCGTCTCGCTAAATGGAGTTGCCTAAAATTCATGATGTAGTGGTTTGCCCAATTTGAGATACTTCAAACCGTTTGAAAAGGCTGAAAGGGTGTGGTTGAATCGTTAGGAACACAGCAAAAACAAGTGATCATCAGAGATCTGCAGCCACTCCTCACATAAAACATGTCGATTTCATGTTTTCTTCTACTATGCATAGTTTTGTTTGTTTAATTCTCATTATTCTATAAGTAGACTACGTGAAACATATGCTAAATCATAATCTTCGGTCGTAGATACGGCAATAGTCGGTCAAAAAAACCCAGTCATACCCAGTACGTAACGAGTGTAATGGGTATGGCATAATAGGTGAAGGAAATAACGAAAGAGCAAAATGGTTCAAAATCAACAGGTTTGATGTCCGCCTCTAAGTTCTAGAAGAACCCTTGAGGTTGTCATACGCTTACTCATCCTCCTGCTTACCAAGTTTAGCGGAAGTTTCGTGAGAGCGACTGTATGCCGTGCAAATTAATGGTGCTTCAAGCTCGCTCGTGACCAGAGTTTATTGAAGAACTCCCCTCTCTATGCTTGTCAAACCGACGTTCCTAAGCAGTTCGGAGCGTTTTTGGAGTATCCGACAATGAAGTTGCGCTCCTCTAAGTGTTGTGTTCCCCAAATACTAGTAGGTACTCTGGCAGTTGGCCAGTTTTGGTATATAAGCTCCAGTAGTGGCAAGGGAAGACAAGATTGAGTTGTGATCATGAAGTCAGCGATGATTCTACTAGTGAGTATTGTGGCTGTGGCTGAGGCCCATTTCCTTGGACTACCCGACCCCTTGGGACTCTTTAGCCCTAAGTGCCCGTAAGTCAGCTTCCCATTTGACCCGATTATCGTATATTGCTTTCTTATCGTTCTACACAGCAGTCTCACTGGAGACACACATTTGAAATCAGAAAAAATATCATCTCTGTTCACATATTCCTGAAATTCTGAGCTGTTATTTCTCAAACATGATCAAAATGTCTAATCAAAAATCATTCAGTCCCGTTCATCACGAGCCATGCGTTTGCGTATGCGACAAGGAGCCATCATACCAGGTAATTTTTTTAAAGATTAAATATTTAATTATTATTTTTATACCAAAATAAATTTTAATAATTGAAATATGCAAAAGAAATACAGAAATATTAAAACAATTTCAAGGTACCACCACCTCCTCCTCCTCGCTACGTGCCTCCTCCTCCCCAGTATCTTCCTCCTCCACCACCTCCCGTTGACTACGTTCCGCCTCCCCCACCAATGTCCTCATATCAGGTTAGTCATGTTGTAACTCTTCTTTTCCCAACGAGTTTCAAAGAGGGGTATTATTTAGGTCACACATTACTTCAAATGCTTTCTCTTTTCTCTTTCTTTTGTGAAAAATAACCCAAATTCACAGATGGCAGCGTTTCTAGCCCATGAGCTTTGCTCCATAGACATTTGCGTCGTAAAAGTGATAGCTGTGAAAGTAGTGAGCGAGATGAAGGATCCAGTGTCAAAATATCATGGTCATGGCACAAATGTCCATTTGGGATTAAACCGTTCCGATATTTCAGCAGCCACCCAACTACAACGTTGCCGCCCCTGCGCCTCCCATGCCTTCCTACAACTCTCCCCAATATGATGCCCACTCCAACGACTACGTCCCCGAGTTCAAGGCGAGAAAGTCCAAGGCTTAAATCACTCTAAATTCTTCATATTGTTGACCTCTCTAGGCTTTAGTGTTGATAGTTTCTATGCGAAATCGGTTATCTTTCACTGATTCAATGTATCAAAGTTATATATGCTTCCTTCAATCATCTCGCCATCTCGCATGCAAACTGACAATCCTACTAGGCTTAATCATACCTTGTTACCCCAGGAGGCTTTATCTACCCCTTGTTCGAGATGGCCTAAACGCCCCCCCCCCCCGGATCCCCGACCTTTATCCCCTATATCTCACTCCCGGCCATTAGCCCTTTCCCTCTGGAGGCTCCTTATCTCTTCACGCAACCTTGACGGCGTAGATCTCATTTGGACCGGTTCGATAGCAACAATACAACCTTCTTCACTCCTCTCTCCATGGAAATTGTCTCTACATACATGGTGCTTCTCATGAGCGTTCTAGGGTGAAAGATATGAGCGCCATGGACATTTGCGCCGTACTGGTGAAATAAACAGATTCTCCATCATATCAGCTCTAGTGTCCATCACCATAATTACGCAAATGACCATGGCGCTCTTGTCCTTCGTCTGTGGATGAGAGAGTGGAATGAGGGTGAATGTGATTTTCTGTCGATTGTATGTACGTATTGAATAAAGGTGCTGAAATGTTGCTGACCTTCTCATTTTGGCTTGTGGCCGGCTGAGGCCAATGAGAAACAACAACATAACGAGTACACGAAACGAGTTCGTTGAGAATTGTTAACTCAACGACAAATTTTTTGCTATCGGTATTATGCATTCTATATGAACGGATATTCCTAGTACGCGTAACACCACTGGATGCAACCCAAGTCTCTCATTTTTAAATGCTATTTCGTCGTTAATGGATAAGTTTCAACTGTGAGATAAATAGACTAGAGCAACAGTTCAGTTAGGATGACTTGATGCCCATGAATTGATTGAATGTAGTCTCACGGGACTGTTGTCTGAGTAGCCGTATTGCAGAAACTGACTCCCTCAAGCAATACTATCTCTACCGTATCCTCTGTCTACAGTACCCTTCGGTACTTCTCAACGAAGCCCCCGGAGATGATGTTGTCGTCGAGGCCGCTGCCTTGCTGTCCGATAGCAGCGTCCACATCTTCACCATGGGGCATCTCTTCTTGTGGGACTTCTGAACGCCCTGAAGGACCTTAACAAGGTCTGCTTTACTAACATCGATTTTTTTAGTCATTCCCTCTTCTGAGAACTTTTTACAAGAGTATTGCGCAATTTCTGAATTATTGTAATATAATGGTGGTTATTAGGGGTTCAAAAAGGTAAATTTGTCGTCATTCTTCTCCGGAGCGCGGTTATCTCACTCCGTGATAGATAACCGCGCGGAGGAGAAGAAGGACGGCAAATTTACCGTTTTTGAACCCCTGGTGGATATCCAGTAGGGTGTCGCTTGCGAGTCTTTTAGTGCATTCGTCATGTCTCTACTAGGATGTGGAAAGGAAGCAGAAGGTCATTTTTCTGTCGTCTAATTTCCTCGGAGCGGTTGTCCATCGCATGACAGAGACAACCGCTCTGAGGGAATTAGGCGACAGCAAAATGCCCTTCTGCTTCCTTTCCACACCCTAGTCTCTACTCTCCGCGGTGCGGTTGTCTCTGCATTTTATAGACAACCGCACCGCCGAGAATAGAGACATGACGAATGCACTAAAAGACTCGCTAGCGACACCCTAATATCCAGCAGAACGCTCAGGAATGGGAAATGCACTGGGGACCTAAAAAGGATTGTTTTACATAATCCAGAAAAAGTCGAGTTGGTCATCATTTTGCGGCTGTGGAAAATAGATCTAAGATATTGGCCGACAACGCCAATGCACGCGCGGTCAGGCTATCGGTCTATTGCTGAACAGACAGTAGTGATAGAGCACAGCTTTAAATAAGAGAGCAATGAAAATATATGCTATTGTAGAAAACCAACTTGATATTCTGAGTACACACACTCCATCTGACTGACGATTGTGCACTCTCAATTTGCGTGTTATTTCGTCGTTTCTCTGACCATTAGTAATAATTTTGAATAGGTTTCACGCTCAACATATAGAGGCTGACATTCAACTCCGTTTACCGCAATAATATATCGTAATCTTCTACTTTAGCTTCGCCGATGAAGAGAAAAGTGTGCAAAGGATGGAAGAAGATTGGAACAGACGTAGATGAGAGAAGGCTACGGCCCTCAATACCGTATCCTTACACTCCTCTCTCTCTCTCTACCCGTCCTTCTACCGTATACATAGAACATACATCGCTGCCGAAGTCATTTGTCTTCTTTTCCTTTTGCACTTATCACAGATCTTCCGATAGACTGAACCAACACTCCCGACAGCATTTTTCTGAATCGGAGATTAAAATATATTTCCTGACTATATCGACCCCGCTGATGACGATGGCGACCATAGTTTGCCATGAAAGTTGACCATTCATTTTATATGCCCTCAGGGCACTTTTACTTTTTTCTCATTTCTCAGCGATTTTCACCGTGACAAAATGTTCTGCGGTGCTTCAGGTAGTGATGAAGGCCCCACAAAAATGTTTTGAGGTATTGATGTATATGCAAATTTCAGGTAAATTCGAGTTTGAAAATTTGAAATGACTGTCCTGTAAAATTTATCCATTTCTAACAAAAAATTGACCAGCT
>JACMIF010005063.1:0-11228 GCA_014805445.1 Diplogasteroides magnus | reverse complement strand
TCAAAAATCTCCAGAGTTCCGAAGGAGAAAGAAATGATCATGCAAAGTTATTGTGCAATAACCAGGTGTGGTGGGCACTTCAAAAAAGTAAACCCCATGCTGATCCTTGATAAAAATGTTTTTCTTACCATGATACCCTATACATGGTGAAATAATTAAAAATAATTTTCTTGGCGAAAAACATTCCAGAGGACACGATAGTGGAGCTATATTTATGCGGTGTTGGCTATGGCATTTCCCAACCTTTGGCCATAAATGGTGAACTTTTGGTAGATCAGCTATTGTCGGCATAGAAGTTTCCTACATCAATGGGCGGCCCCAAAAAGGGGGTTCCTCAGAAAATCTATTTTTGTTCTATGAAGAGCTAGGCTAATGAAATTTTCAGGGTAGTTGCTCGAGTGCCCCATCATAATTATCGGGTACTTAAACAGTCATTTTTCCTTTGCGCCTGTGCAGGGCGGTCGAAAGTGTGCAAAAAATGCAAAAAAGGGGTCATTTTTGCGGATTTTTCCTGCAAAGGGGAAGCGACCAAAATTCAAGTCCACGTTGATTTGAAGTCCTCCTGAGGTGAAAAAAATTCAGTAAAAATTTCAGATTTTTTGGACCCCTCACGGCAAAATGGCAATGTTTTGAAAATCTATATGAGACTCTCAGAATTATGGGGAAGCGGCCAATCGAGGTACATGGTCGTAAAATTCAGGAAGTATCTGTCATGTGGTCTAGTATATACATGAAAAATTTCAGATTTTTTCTAAAACTTAGAGCGAAGATATTAGAGAAAACATGTTTGTCCGGTGACTTATTTCCGATAGTGTAGATAGAAGCTGAACATTCAAATGGAAAATTCCATTACTGCTCCTTTACTAACTCACAATAGTATTGAGGATGTGGTATCGGTAGGTGGAACTGGCACTGCCGGAACAGCAGAGCACGAGGATGATAGTTATACTGCCCAGCGATAATGATAATGTTCCGGAAATGACGTGTAACCACTCCGAAATGCATAACAGTTCCTGTGGAGGATCGGACAGACTCAGCATTTGCTTTCAAATTACAGAAGGCAAAGAAGAGAATGCTTTCTGAATAACAGCTACAGCATTGGAGCAATGTAGAAAATAATGATGTTTGATACCACAATCATTCAATTGTACAAAATGCTGATACATTTGAGTTGTTATTGATGCCAATTCCTGTGGAATCCGTACAGAAAACATGGCACTCAAGGTCAGGCAACTATTAGGTTGCAAAGAAAGTCTTGATGGTTTTTATGAAAGCATCTGTCTTTATTTAGAGAAGCGGCAGAGTTTCATTGTATGCGATTGTGTATAGTAGGCATGCATGCCATTCTGTCATAAGGCCTCTTTGATTACATGCTTCTTCTTTCTGGAGTTATGACAAAAAGGAAAATTTCGACCACTTCGCAGCTCCTCAACATCGGATTTCTCAATTTTTCCCGGACTTTCCAGAAAAGCATAGACACATACTAATGGGTTATATTAAGGGTGGGAACTGTGCTCACCATTTCCTAGAAGAGATTTTAATTGTGTGCTATGACTACGAAGTTCTGATGGAAAAGTAAAAACAGTCAAACGGTTGATTCTTTTTTTTAGAAATAAATGTACAGTTTGGTGGAAAGGAAAGGATATCAAACGGAATGGGCGCAGGTTTTTTTTTCCAATAAACTTTATTTTCGAGACGGGTCATGGGGCACGAAGAGGACGGAGAGGGAGACAGCTAAGAACAATCGTCTCCGAGAATGGAGAGAGTCTAGACGAGCAGACGTTTCCCCTGCTCCGAGGCCACCGATTAATGTCCTACTTTTGTACTGTGCATTACCAATAATAATTATGAAAGTTGATGCATGTGAACACAAATAAAAATAAAACTACATTTTTCGTGAAAACTGGCAATATGCTAGTTGGGATCATTTTTTTGATTTTCTTGAAAATGCATTCATTTTATCCTTTAAAGGAGCTGTAGCACAAACTTTTTCGAGTATAGGGTGAAAGCGTAGATAGATAGGGACATACATGAGAAGTCGAATGACATCATTCCCATGTTTCACAGATGATTCTACGGCGTTTGGTGAAGCTCCAAAGATGCTGGGTACGGTAGACAACGGGGTGGGGAAGAGATCGAGAGACAAGAGGGCTGATGAGACGCAGACAAACATTGATCTATCATTGCCAACCCTATGTCTCGTCTCTCTCGGGGAAGGGGTCTATGGTAGGGGTGAGCGCGTGGGAAGAAGAGAGAGTACAGAGAAATCAGACAAATTTATTGACACCTCATTCTTGTCGTGGTAGGAGTCAAACTGCTCAAATATGAATATTTTGAAATTGCATTTAGAAACGAGGAAATTTTTTGTGATGCAATAGCTATGCTTCTATGATGGAAAGACACTAATTGATCGATATAACCGAAAACAAAGTTCGTGATATAGCTCCTTTAAGCAGAAGTGGCTGTACATCTTGGTAGTTAATTATAACAAGGGAGACGAGTACTACATATTTATTACGGTAATATTGGTCCCAACATTGAAATTTCCGACTTACGTTGTTTAGCGATTTGGCAGGTTGCCAAATGGTTCACCTTCGAATTCGCTGGAATTTTTCGTTTCTTGCAACACGCTTCATCCACGGAAGTTCGGTGAATTCGAATATAAAGAAAACATTTCAAAATGGGGAACGCCAAAGGTTTTGGCAACCTGCCAAATCGCTAAACAACGTAAGTCGGAAATTTCGATGTTGGGATCAATTTATTACCATAATATAACGTATACGTATTCCGTGAACCGTAAACAATGGGAAAATAATGAAAAAAGATATTCAAGAATATGCCATTTTTAAAAATAGGCAAATTTCATAGGAAAAGCTACCTGAAGAAGGCATTTAGAACCATAATCGAATGTTGATTTATAATCTACTGGTAATGGGCAAGTTGCATCCGAAATATTATTGAACAGATTGATGTAGCTTTTAAAAAGAGCTGTCACTCTTTTCGGATGAAAAGGCGCTTTTTTTTAAACTTTTTTTCAAAAACAATTTCCCTGAAAAACTCAGTTGGCTGGGAAGTGTCTCAGTGGGGCCTGGTATTGTTCATGACACGGCTCATGCACCAGCACAATTCGCTTGGACCGGAAATTTCGCTTATTGAAAATACAGCTAGAGAAATTATCAGTGGACTTCACGGCAACTATGAATTTCTAAAGCCTACTGCTTGCTCTGTTGCAGGTATTGAGCAGCCAATCTATGCATAGCCAAGGCTAGCCAACAACTATGCACCACACAATTACTGTCTAGCATTTACTGGGATTTTTCTGTTTCGTAATAACAAAAACCACCAAGCCTTTCTTTGCAACTTAATATACTGAACAAAACGTTTTTTTTCTCTCTAATCAATACGAAATCCCGCGTGATACTCAGGCGCCTAGGCAGCCAGCCGGTTCTGTGTGTGAAAATTCTGTGATAAAGGATCGGCATGGGGTACCAGAACTGCAAAAACAATAGCCTATTCTCCGGTTTTACGCCTTAGAATCATTAGGTTTCATTAGGGTCAGGAAAACAAACGAATGTACATTTTCCCGATGTCTACTCCACTCACAAGGGAAGGTCGCGGACATAACCCAAGGTTTTTGATCCTAATATGTATCGTTCGAATTATTTTGACGAGAGAACACTAAAACTACCTTTACTTTTTCCTGCCGGCTCCTGTAAGAATAAATAATTTTTTTCCACAACCCATATCCATTTTCCATTTTCCATTTTCCATTTTGACCATGATACCGGTATCATGGTGCGAAAAATCCATGATCAAGAATAGGCATGGGGTATACTTTTTGCGGTGCCCACAACACGCGGTGATTGCACAAATACCAAGTATCGGCCAATTGTACCTCTCTCGTTTTGGAGATCGAAAAATCGAAAATTGAAAACAACTTCAAAAAATTGTTATTTCGCTTCCTTTAATGGCTTATCCAAAACCAAAACAACCTATTTGAACCGTGAACAAAAAACCTATAATATTAGCGGTAGCCCGTTTAACACAGATCTTCTGACAGAGCGGAGCAAGATGTGTACCGGGTGGCTGTTTTTTGAAGAATGTTTTTAAAAGATTCCGCTAGTGTCAATATCTGCAAAAAAACGAGATTACTACGTGTTAATTTGTTCACGAGACGCCATGTTGTTGTACATTTCATGCAATAACACATGACAGTGTCCGCATCGAAATGCAACTGATTCTGCAGTAACAATATCTGCAAAATAATTTCTGATGCCTAGTTGTTGGTGGCCGGTGAACAAATATCACGGTGTCTATATACCGAATACTCAACTTGTGCAGGAAAACATTTTCTCCACCGTGTGTTTGTTTTCTGTGGACATGTTGCATCTTTACCTTTAAGTTTTCTGTTGCTCGCAGAGACGAAGGAAACATAGACGGAGTGACATAAATTCGCTGTTATATACCTCTTGTTTCTGTTCGACTTATTCATATGGAGAGATGCCTGCATGTGCGATAGACGGACGATGGGATGACGCCATTTGAGCACAGGAAACTTGCGCACAGGACATTTTGGTAGTGGTGTCGCTAGTGGGACGATATTGACAGCAGTCCATTTCTGGTCGTCCAAATTCATAGCCAACGGTTGTCTCCCACAGACAACCGCTAGGCATGAGGTCGACAGCTAGCTAGTAATGGACGGCTATCAATAAAGTCCCATTAGCGACACCCTACATTTAAGTATAACTGACTGTAGCTCTTTCAACTTTCATTTTCGTGTTTCGCTAACAACAGGAAATTCCTTGTTTCGACGAGACAAGCAACTTCCCGTCGATTGCGAATCGTGAAAATGAAAACTAACAGAGTTACGGATTGTGAGCGAATAGTTGGGCTCAAATGCCTCCTTTTATCCTTGTGCGCAAGTTTTTGTGCTAAAATAGTGTAATCCCATGGGCGGCAAGTGGTTGAAGAGAGAACAGCAAAGTGTGAATGTTGTCGCTATTATTTCATATAAAAATGCCGCGTTGTGGCAGCAACAACTATGTACTTCTTCAGTTTTCATTAGGGTTTCTCAAACGGTAGTAGAGTGCATTTGTTTATGGTCTTATATGTCGTGGAGCGGTTGCCTATCGCATGGGTGAGACAACACCGCTCCTCTTGAATCAGACAACATATGAGTGCACTGCCACCGTTTTAGAAACCCTATTTGTCATCTAGGGTTTCTAAATCGGTATTCAAATTCATTTCTGAATCTTCTATTCATCGCGGAGCGGTTGTCTCTACGAGCGATTGGCAACCGCTCCGCGGAGAATAGAAGATTGAGAAATGAATTTGAATACCGATTTAGAAACCCTATTGTCATCATGAAGTCTGCAATGATTGTTCTACTGCTCTTTGCAATGCTGCTGCTTCTCTGCTTAAGGTAAGGACTTTGCAGAAAGAACTTTACTGTGCACGCAATTATGCTTTCGGTGCCTTTTTCATAAGTAGTGACCTAATCTTGGTGATGCGTGAGTACGAGATGACAATTATAATTATATAATTTTAGTGATCTGGCTCAAGGTCACGTCGTCGTTGATTGCGCCATAGAATGCCTGGTGCGTTATGATACATTATACAAACATTAAGTTATGCTATTGCTTTTGTACACATTGTGGCATCATGAGAAAATTCTGAATTATTCTGGGTCTTCATTTTAAATGTCGATTTTCTCATGGACACATCTTAAGTATCATAAAATTAATAAAGTTGCCACTTTTCAGCAACTGTATACGACCTGCGAATGCTGAAGAAAAAACGAATGTTCTACCCGGAGACTTGCTGATGTGGAATTCGTAATTGCTTCGCTTGTTGGCAGTGTTTTCTCCCGAATTACTAACATGACATTGTAATGTTTTCTCCGAACGAATGTTATAACTACACCGACATTGTATCTACAATACTGTTGTCAATGCAACAACGTTTAAAAAAGGAATTGGATTTTTCAATGGAAGTCATAGTCGGTCAAGAACCTTGTTGCATCTGCCTCAGACTCGTGAAAATACCACTCTGATTTGAGTGCGCAGCTATAACATCAATTTTTTCGATTAAAGATAAAAATCTAAGCAAAAATTTAAAAATGGGAAAAATTCACAGACAGTCCTCAAACGAAAAGATACATAAAATGAATTTTTTTATTTATGGTCGAAATGTTCGTGGCATTTCAACCACATCCTTTTAACGCGAACGTGTCGATGAAAAATTCACTGGGTCTGGCAGACTCGTGATCTTTGCGCCAATGGCTCTGAAGCAGATATGAAGGCGACCGTGTACTATTCGAACATGAGATGGCAGTAGTGGCAGGACATTTCACAAAAATTATGAAAAAAAATATTGGATATAGATTCCTATGCGTAGATTACAGCTGTCAAATCGCCATGTTTTTGGAAAAATTTTGAACCGAGATATTGAATTTTATTGGGTTTTCACTTCACAAAATTCATGATCTTCTAATCATAGTATCTCGGTCAATATTTGATCAGATCTCAACATCTTATAGGTCATTCGAAAGGGGACGATGTAAATATTTCTGTTGCGTTTGTGCAACCTTTTCCTCCATTTACATGTCTGCCTGGGAGCACAAAATTTCATTTTGGTATAACTTTATTCATTGAATAGACCCCCCTGTAGACTCTTCGCAGATCGAAGCGTACTCATTCAGAGTGTCTGAAAAATATTATTTTCATATTTTTGGAAGTACAGTTAGATGGCACAATTATCGAAAAACTTCGCACGATCACCGAATTTTCCCCCATTTCGACCGCTCTCCCAATCAGAATGCATGAAAATGAAGGGGCCGAGAGGCTACATGTCAAAATTTGAGCTATGCTTCGCATTTTCCCAATGAAAATTCGCCTTCAAACATTGTCCGTTTTTAGCTCACATTACCTAAACATTGAAAATCTCAGGCATGTGTGAGATCTCCTGTTCCAATGCCAGGAATTCGTTCAGGATACATTCGTCTTCACCAGCTGAGTCTTCCTCCTCCCTGTCGTCAAGTGGCTCGGGTTCCTTCCTCTTTTTCGCTTTGCCTTCGGACGCACCTACAACATCTTATTCATTTTTTCGTATTTTAAATTTCCCACCTCGACCCTTTCCTCTACTACTTCGTGCTGATTTCTTTTCTTCCTTGCTTTCTTCTCTCAACAATCGGGAATAAAGTGAGAACACTTGGGACTCCGTCAAACAGTCCTTCAATTTCGTGCAGTTCGGTTCAAGGCACTTGAAGAGTCCTTCATCATCCCCTTGTTCTTCTTCCTCCTCCACTCCATTCATTACATTTCCCCTCTTCTTTCTGCCTTTCTCTTGTACCGAATTCCAGAACTCCTCATTCCCTGCACAGTAGCCTCCTTCCTCGATGACATCCAATGTGTATTCATTTGGCGAAAGTGTTTCCTTGGGAATTGTTCTTCCACTACCAACACATGAATGGCGGAAAACTTGTAGTCCCTCGTCCTGAGAAATTTCTTAGCAACGATTTAACGGAAACACACGTTAAAAATAATTCCCGCCAGAGATACCCACTCAAATCAGGTATGAACTGTTTAAGCTGCAATAGGCTCTGAATTGACAATCCATAAGTATGATATTGTACCGCCTTGAGAGGGAAGACTCCAGCAACTAGTGACAACACGTCCAATCTATCTCTTCTTCGTTCAGCCTCAGCAAATTTGTCTCCTAGATTCTCCATTACGTTGTCCAGGTAGGCAGGTAAACCAATGGAAACTGCTAACGTAGCCCAGGGGGGGAGGAACACTCCTAATTTCATTTGCCCTCCTTCGTTACAGCATCTCCTTTCTTTGGTACTGGAATTGCACGGGAACTGTGAACGGCGTTCGGAAGAGAGCACACAATCTAATTGTAAGAGACAATCGGACACCATAAAATAGATAGGAAATACCTGATTGCTTCTGTTGTAGCAGCGATGCTTGAATGCTCTTTTATCCCATTCATACAAGAACTTCGTCAAATGAAGTGAGCATACCTCTTGACACTGCCACTCCTTCACCTTTAGAGAAACAATTGAGTAAAAAAGAAGTGAAGTGAACCTCGTTTTCATTCGCCCAATCAAATACCAAGAGAGCGAAGAATCAAAAGGTCTGCTGCGTTCACTGCACCGTATTTATCAAAACTTTGATCTTCGATAAATGCATCCAGTCTCAAATTTGTCAATACAGTAAACGTGCACGAAAATCAAACCTTTGGAGTGGTCCGTCACAGCTTCCAAGTGGAAAACGATCATTGTTGAACAGTCCCGGATGACGACCTTGACTCAAAACACACGCCATCGGCTGTCGAAGAGACTTGATGACAAGATGACTGCTCGCTGTTCGACGTTGCCTTTACTTCCTCGAGTGTGAATGTTCGCGTTTTTCTAGAAAAATCTGAAACATAATGGAAAGTACAAGATCTGAGCCTCTCGGCCACTTCATTTTCATGCATTCTGATTGGGAGAGCGGTCGAAATGGGGGAAAATTCGGTGATCCTGCGAAGTTTTTCGATAATTGTGCCATCTAACTGTACTTCCAAAAATATGAAAAAATATTTTTCAGACACTCTGAATGAGTACGCTTCGATCTGCGAAGAGTCTACAGGGGGGTCTATTCAATGAATAAAGTTATACCAAAATGAAATTTTGTGCCCTCAGGCAGACATATAAATGGAGGAAAAAGGTTGCACAAACGCAACATAAATATTTACAGCATCGTCCCCTTTCGAATGACCTATAAGATGTTGAGGTCTGATAAAATATTGACCGAGATACTATGATTAGAAGATCATGAATTTTCGTGAAGTGAAAACCCAATAAAATTCAATATCTCGGTTCAAAATTTTTCCAAAAACATGGCGATTTGACAGCTGTAATCTACGCATAGGAATCTATATCCAATATTTTTTTCATAATATTTGTGAAATGTCCTGTCACTACTGCCACATTCTGTCAAATTTAGTCGAACAGTATGCGGTCGCCTTCATATGAAGGTGGCCGCGTACCCTTCGACTATGATCTCCCCGGACGGCTCCTTTAAAGGGGCCACGAAGGGATATATATTTGCATGCACTTTCGGGATCACTTCTCTCCAATTCCCTTACTCTTTCGTGGTCGGAGTAGACCGCTCTGACGGCGAGAAAGTGGGGGAATGGAGAGAAGTGAACCCGAAATGCATGCAAATAAATCTCCCTTTGTGGCTCCTTTAAGGAAAGAGAAGACAGTTATAGGTGACTTCGCACGGGTTGGTCAGATGGGCCTATTTCAGCCGCCGTTTGCATGCGTGGGAGATGAGCGTGGCAGATTGAAAAACATTGCGCGACGGTTGCATAACATTAATGAATACGCGCGAGCATGACGATCGATTACGATGACAGAATTTTTTCGCAGTATGAGAAAATTCCGTTGTTTATGGAACACCCTAATATTAGGGTGTCCCACTTAAAATGTCGTCAAATTTGTACCATTTTCAGGTCATCAAAGCTCCGTTCAAAACAAAGAACAAAGTTCAATATTTCCATGTTATGTTGCACCGTCCATAGTTTATCGGTAGCCAAACTACTATGCTTCTGTGCTTTACCTCGAGCATGCAGCATGCTCATGATTATTTCATATATAACATTGCGTAAATGGGCATGTTTCTTAGGATTGTTTCTCCTCAGTCTATAAGATATTCGAGTTCTAATTTTTTTCTTAGTCAGCTCTGAGCCTCAGCAACCTTTTCCTACTTTCAGTAACGCTTCAAACTTATTGCAAAAAATAATGGAATGCGAAAACGAAAAACCGAAATTTCTAAATCTCTTACGTTTTAGTCACATCAGTTCTATAACCAAACGACATCAGCCCTAGAAATCAGCCCTGATGAATCAACGCAATGTGTACTAATAGAAAATACTCAAAAGAGGACAGTAGTGCGATAGTCGTTTAAATTATTTCTGATTATTGAATTTATAGGATCAACAGCTCAAGCCCTTTTCCGACATCACCAAACGCACATGCCATTTTTTTAACCGTTAATGTTATAAGGAGAACTGGAAATAGTATAGTTTTGAAGACAACGCAAGCAAAGCTTCCAAACCATGGGTCATGATAATTCCTCATTTCTCTGTCTGAGATAAAATTACCGATTGAATGAAGCCTACATGAATTCAGTGAAATTTTTCTTCATTTTTCATAGACAGCCTACCAAATAAAATGGCTAGCAAACAGTGTCAAAATGCTAAGCATATACCTTTGCCTCCACAGCAGAAAAGTAGGCCTCCCATGCGAGACGTGTGCAACGTAGTAAATAAAAATCAAAATTGGCGACATTTTAAGTGGGACACCCTAATATCAATCTCGTGCAAAGAACTTTGGCGAATATTACATAACCTTGACATGTTCCGGTCGAAATTAGGGTTTCTAAATCAGTATTCAAATTCATTTCTGATTCTTCCATTCTATGCGAAGCGGTTGTCTCAAACACGCGATAGACAACCGCTTTGCGGAGAATGGAAGATTCTAAAATGAATTTGACTACCGATTTAGAAACCCTAGTCGAAATCTCAAAGTGTGCCCGTTTGTGCCGATTGGAGAAATGTAGGCAGAAGAGTGTCAAAGTGTAGTTGCGCGCACAGATATACACAGGTATTCCTCTAATAAAGGAGCATCCAGCGGATATGGTCAGATTGAATAATGCGGCTGCTTGCTCTTCTCTCGGTATTAGTCTTGTCATGTTCACCCTATAAAATCCTCATTATCAACCCCAACTTTGCACAATCTCACACTAATTATCTTGGATCCATGGCTGATATCCTAGTAGATGCTGGACATAACGTGGTTTGTGCACACTCCATCCAACATTATCTAGTACTCTTTGATTTTAGACTACTCTCATTGTTGTGATTGACAAAAATGTGAGGACAGGAACCAAGATGTCGAAGACGATTTACATTCAACCCACTGAAGAGATTACCATGATCGTATGTACTTATGGCTCTCTGAACTTATCATGGTGTGCTTTTCCAGAACGATGTGATGCAGGACGAGTCTGTCAACTTCTTCGAAATGAAGACTTTCAATGTCATTGGAACAATATTTGTGAGTAGCTATTATTTTCTCTGACATATGATGGTTTAGGTAAGTCGATTCTTAGGAGACTTGTATGGAAAATCATGCAGAAATGTATTGGAGCATCCTGGACTGGTTGAGGAACTTAGAA
>JACMIF010005062.1:0-11229 GCA_014805445.1 Diplogasteroides magnus | reverse complement strand
ATGGCGATGCGTAATGCAATGTGTTGGGCATAACTGGCTTGAGGCGGCAATGTTCGAAAAATCGCGCCAAGGCGCGCTATTGCGTAATAATCCAAAGGAGATGCGAATAGGTGTGGTCTGATATAGGGTACCTACAAATATTTTGCATAGAAGCTACCTTCAATTTTAAGGAAGATAGGATAAGAAAAAGTGAGTGCACAAAGACTTATGGAACACCCTAATACACTGAATAAATGCAGTTACCTGCTTGCTCCATCTTCTATAGTGCTTCTCATAGGCGAAGTGAACGAGGAGTGAGATGATCAACGTGATTGGAATGATGATGAGGCGCTCTGAACATTTTTATTATATTATTGTGATAAACGGAGTTGAAAGTCAGTCTCTATATGTTGAGCGTGAAACCTATTCAAAATTATGGCTATTGGTCAGAGAAACGACGAAATAGCACGCAATTTTGAGGGTGTACAGTCGTCAGCGAGACGGAGTGTGTGTACTCGGTATATCAACTTGGTTTTCCACAATAATAATCTCTGTTATCTTTATCGGAAAGTGACCAATTCATTAGGAAGTCATGCTATGTATGAATTTGTTTGGCTTTCTAGCATTTTCAGCTACAATTTGTCTTCACGACAGCTTTAGAGAGCAGAAAACTCACGAACTGAGTCTTTCTCCACCTTGTCCGCCACGTAGATAGCGAACGGCCAGTGGAAGAGGTAGATGACGTAGGAAATATCGCCAATAAGCACAGAGATGCAGTTGGAGAGGATCAAGGGCTGAAATGCATTTCTTGAAGGATAATTTTTAAAGTAAGTTTCAAAGATTTCATAAATTCTCTCGTACTAATGCACGAGGCTGGTTACTCAATCTCTTCTTCAAAGATTTGTCCGGATACCTGAATTCGCTCTCCGAAGACGATCACGATGGCCGTGGAGACAGTGACGACTAGGCGCATGAGAAGGGCGTCCATCTGGACAACTCTTTCATTGAGTGAGAAGTAGGGTATACGAATTCAGTAATATGTCTCACTATACCTCAAAATTTATGCTTGCATGTATTATTATGGAAAACGGACTTGATATATATGTGTCATTTGGGCGGTCTCAAAGTCTGATCGCAAACTGTAAATTTCTATATATTGGGGTCATGAAACATATTTAAACTCCTCTGTGAAAGTGCGAATTTGAGCTATTTTTCCAATTATTTTGATGTAAACTAATTGATTTTGATTTTTACAATCATTTTGGACACATTCGAACATCTACAAACCGAAATATCGATGAAAATCTTATGATCACAGAAACATTCAGATATGTTTCATGAGTCCTTAATAAATTCGGATACTCAACTGGAGACATGGAATTTATCAAGTCTGATTTCCACAATAATAATATATCGGAATATAACTGCCGACTCAAGTGAGAACTAAATGCGACTTGAAATTTTCGCTGTATTTACTTGATATTTTTCACTACCACAA
Source organism: Diplogasteroides magnus (assembly GCA_014805445.1). NCBI lineage: Eukaryota > Metazoa > Nematoda > Chromadorea > Rhabditida > Diplogasteroididae > Diplogasteroides > Diplogasteroides magnus. The sequence continues at coordinate 9,752 of JACMIF010005062.1, read as the reverse complement.
CAGATCACGGGATAATTGTTTCGCAACATTTCTTTGCCCTTTTCCGCATCGCGTGAAACATAACAAAAGTGCTTCAGCCAGAATCGAAATTGTTCACTTTAGAAGGTTATAACAGTGGTCTCACCGCGAACGGCAGGTATGGTATGATCAGTCCGATCATAGCCAGTCCATGCATCAATCGATGAAACATGGGCACTCCTTTCTTCAATTTCCTCTGCTCTGCGGCCAGTTGTGCGGAAAAGTCGTTGACGTCCATTTCGTCGTCTTTGTCTTCTGAAAGGCATCTAAGACTTAACAGCTGGTTAATTCAAATGTATTCCGCTCGTGGCATGGTTAGCAGTAGGGTTTCTGTTTCTAAGACGGTAGTTAGTGCGTTCGTTGTCCTCAAATTCACTGGGAGCGGTTGCCTCACCCATGCGATAGAAAAATAACTCTAGCCCGTGGCATGGTTAACAGTTTGACTAGTTTATGTATTATGTTTCACAGAGGGTATAAATACAATAAATGACCTTGAAACATATCCCATAAAGTATTCAAGTAGTCCTCAGCACCATTAGTTGATACAGAACAAACCGTGGCAATGTTTTTAAGGTTTTAAAATTGAAGAGAACATACTGACCCTCAAGCAAAGGAGAACCTGCGCCGTCCGAATTCTCTTCTTGTAGTGGCTTCAACTGCAAGATCATTCTACATCAATTTTCAGTGAAAGTGGACTTTTTTCTTGTCGATGAAGGTGTTAAATTGTCCATTACTTATGATTACCGAATCGAAGAAGGTGATGGAGTAGAACTGCCACAGTCGCGTGAAGGGAGTGTTGAAAGCGTAGAGCAGAGGCATCGTGGAGAAGGCACTGAGATTCACTACTGTAAATTGAATAGCCTGTCTCAAGCGTTGTAATTTTTGAATACTTATTATAGATACGCGGTGTGTTTCATGGACGCATTAATTTCGTATAATTTATTGCCCTGAAGTATTGTCGTGGGTTGCAGTTGTACAGAGCAAAAATATAACACATGAGTATTACTATATAATAGCAATAAATGGTAAACTGACAGAAAAGACGCCGTCGCAACGAACGGTAACATGATTGGCTTCAGGACATTCGGGAAGCAATAATGCCTGGAAAAATAATTTATGTGGCTATGATTACCGGTGCTATTTTTTGCGATTTGCCTATATTATAGGTAATGTTTCACAGAGAGTATATCTTCAAATATATAGGACTTGAAATATGACCAATGAAGCAATCAAACTGCTTGAATGAAAATATGTTTTTCTTCAGCATAACGTCGGCATAAATACACAAGAAACGAATTGACCAATTGTCCACTCCACTTAAATGACAGAAACTTGCCTGATTGCGAAGAATATCGGAACCATGAGGTAGTACTGCATCTCCACTGCAAGCGACCAAAAGTGCTTGAAGAGGTTCTCTTCGAGCAGCTGAAAACATATATTTCAACATTTTTTGTCATCATTATGGCGCAAATATTAATGGTTTTTCCATTAACCCTACTTCGATAACTTTATGGGTTATTTATGTTTCAAGGATTCTATGTAATTGAAGATATACTCCCTGTGTAACTTAACCCATAAAGTAGTCAAAATGCCAACCAGAATCCCTACAAACGAATTACCTTATTGAAGTAGTCCTCTTGCTCAATCATCGCCATTATATTGGTGATCGAGAGCAGTGCCCAAAGGGCTGAATCCTACATTTCAACATGAATTAGCGCAAAAAAAGGATTTTACCTGAGATTGGTCCAAATGAAGAGGGTTCACCATGATGGAAAAGGTGACTATGGCCACGAATATGTAGAACATGCTACAAATGCGGATTCGTATCGATCAAGGGCTAGGGAACGAAATTTGGAAAATAAGTGCAACGTAACTCTTTGTCCTCTCATTCCTACCGGTTGTATAGGGAGAGATAATGGGTAAGCAATGCGTGCAGACGAAAGAGTTGAACATTATTTCCAAAAAATGCGTTCCCTTTTGAGTACTTCATCAACACGGTACAGATATCAATGATGTTGTTGCTTTAGAGGATGGCAGATTGAGAGACAATGAGGAAATTGTCCACGAAAGAAGAGAGAGGAAAAAGTACAGAAAATGAGAAAAGAGGGATCGATGTTAGGGTTGGCAGTCTGATTACTATATGAGTTATGTTTCACGGAGGATATATTTTCAAATATATCGTGACCTTGAAACATATCCCTTATAGCAGTCAAATTGCCAACCATGATCACTGTGTCATCAGAACAAAACATTCACCTCAATGGAAGAATACGGGCGAATCGTCTATAGTAGAAGTTGGTGGTTGTATACCACGAAATGCCGTGGTTCTTGACATCCTTCGTGAATATCGTGTGTATCAAATAGCCAGAGATGCAAAAGAATCTGAAATACTACAGAAATAATTCATTTAGGTTTATCCAAGAGGTAAATGAATATGTTCCCCCATTCAATGGAAAAAATGAAAAAAGAACGCTCACATATCGACGCCCATGTGACAATTAGGAAATCGTTCCGGCATAAAATGATACAAGACAACGGCCACGATTGCGACCATACGGAGTCCCTGAAATATCAATTAGTGCATTTTCAATGTCAAATTTTTGAAATACCTGAATATCGTCCCTTTGAACATGACCTGGTTTCCTCGGCTGAGGAGTGGACTTCATGGTCTCGTTACCCTGATCTCAATATTTATACATTTATCTACATTTTTTTAATAGACCTAGCCAAATTACTCATTTTGCAGTTACGAACGAGCGACTCGTCTGCCAAAATAAGTGAGTTTGTTCATCTGTTCTAGCGTGACAACACGTGAATAATGAGCTATCGGTGGTTGAGCCTGGGGTTATTTACCCGAGATTGGCGCAAACAAGAAAAGCGGAGAATCAGGATATGTATCGATAAACATATATAAGTTGATCGAGAGCCACTTAACTCGATTTGTGCTTCAATTTGCAATCCATGAACTCATAAGCGAAACAATGGAAGCAGACGGTGATTTAGATGCAATATCTATAGCAAGTCTCGAAGAAACGGTTCCAATAAATAACGAGAAAGCTAACAACAATGCTATTGTATTTGAAAGCACCGCAAATAACAGGTATAATTCAAGAGGGAATGGAGTCTTGAAAGCCACAAAACCGGGCCCACGCCCTTTCTTCCTTGCATTTTCCCTTCTCTGTTCGTGTGAACAAAAGATTGTAGTGGGGTCCTAAACGTGCATAGGTGACTAACCGAGACCAGTCCCATATTTCATGCACATACATATTCGTTGTACAAAAAACCACATCTTCTGTGTGCTTAGGTACCATACAACCGCGCTACACTTCCATTTCCATTAAAGTGCTGGTTAAACGAATTGTGATAAATATTGACAGGTTTCATGAACATTAGGTTTCAAAAACGGTAACAAAGTGTTTTTCATTCGTCTAATCCACTCGGAGGGGTTGCATATTCCTCGAAAAGACCACCGCTCCGCGGAGATTAAACTATTGAGAAATACACTTTACTACTGTTTTAGAACCCCTAATGAACACGCTCTATGGATTTGGCTCATCATCACCCTATCGTCGTTTAAAAAAATATAAATTCCCATCAATGTACATAGTTTCTAGCTGTCGACATGGATCAATCATTATAAAGAACAGTCTCCTAAAGGAAATACAATTCACGTTGTTTCGGCGGATTATCTACATCGAGAGGTGCTAATACGCACCGAAACGAGCCCTTTCGATTGCAATAGGATATTAACAGAAACGCACGAACTCGGTGCAAAGTAAGGTTAGCAGTTTTACTGCTTTATGGTTTATGTTTCGCAGAATGTATTATGTATTTTTTAATATCCTAGAAACGTAACCGATTAAAGAAGCCGTCCGGAGAGATTGCGAAGCGCTTCCCCACGGATGTCAGTCTAACCAATCTCCAAAAAAATCGTGCAAATCTCAGCGAAAGGGAACATCAAATGGGGATAGATCTGTCAATTGCACTCTTGACCCTTCAACAGTCAATCCGTCCTCAGTTGTATAGAGTCGTCTTAAGAGGGGATAACACACGCGCCATGTCCCCTTTCTCTTATGCGCTCGCTTTTCGAGGTTGAACAGTGACAAAGGAGCTGAAAGGAATGCACATTTTGAGCCCCCCCCCCCACATTATACTTGTAAACGCAGTTGAAATTCAGCCTCTATGTGTTGAGTGTGAAACATATTCAAAATCACGACTAATGGTTAGAGAAACGAGGAAATTGCAAGCAAAAGAGAGAGAATGCATAGAAAGTAAATGAGTGAGCGATCGTACTCAGTATATCAAGTTGATTTATACACCATTGCTTTTTCACATTACCTCTTAAAGTTCAAAATCGTGCAAAGCAATACGCATATTTGTGTTTGAGGAGAAAAAAATCTTCGTGCAAGTTTAAAACCAATATCCCCGACGAGAATAGTCGGGCATCAAATAAAATGTAAATATTCACCGACATTGAACATGAGCATGGAAAAGGGAGCAAAAACTGTTTTAACTAATACATATTATGCATCGCAACTGAGCTGGTGCTCGTGTCTATATATCTCACAGTTGAAGCGTATCCAGAATAGAAAAAAGCGGTCAGAGCAAGGACGATATAACAAAAAGAGCGTCAACGTAATAATGGTCCTAACTAGGGTGTCGCTAATGGGACGTTATTGACAGCCGTTCATTCCCAGCCGTCAAATTTCATTTCTGGCGGTCGTCTCTCATTTCGCATAGACGACCGTTAGAAGTGAAATTAGACGGTTAGGAATGAACGGCTGTCAATAACGCCCCATTTGCGACACCCTAGTCCTAACCGTTCAGTTCGGATGCATTATAGAGTACCAGATCCATCGTCATTACTAGAAGTGCATGTATGGGGGCGCGTAGAAGGGAAAAATGAGATCAGCTAAATGGACGGATCATGTTTGACAACATCCCTCCCGCCCATTTGTGTGCACATTTAGCAGCCTACTATCGGTCCAAAACGGTAAATTTGCCGTCATTCTTCTCCGAAGCGCGGTTACCCCTCCCGTTGATAGGCAACGCGGTGTGGAGAAGAATGACGACAAATTATCCGTTTTAGAACGCCTACCAATTTCCCTTTCCTTCTGGCCGTTTAACAGCAAATGTAAAAATGTTTGCTCCAATCGAGGATGGGAATCATATGCGGCCTGCACCTGCAGGGGATTAGAGACCTGGGCTCCCAAGTCGTTTTCCCGGTTAAAAACCTTTCCTGGAAAACCCCTGCGAATTTCCAACCACGGAGGGAAAGCAACTTGGAGGTCTGGTTCAAGCCGGGATCGAGCGCTGGATATTCTGAATGGTCCGTTAGGGTGAAAGAAGCATTTCCCAAGGCGTTTCGATTGAAGCTGAGACAAATATCAACAACTATGGCAACAAGAATATCGTCAGATTATAAGAACTTATCTGAAGGAAGCACGTAACGCGCGAATACTGCGCTAATAGAGAAAAGACAAGGTATTCTAGTAGTGTATGCATTTTCGCATTGTTAAATATGTAGTTCAAGTGGTATCTCATCATCTTATCATTTCTAAGGACCTGAAAAATGCTTGGTGTGGTACAATTATTTTCAGCAGAGTCCATGATGCGCACAACGTGCAGTTGTGTCTCTTCGGCATTTCTTCTGCTGGACAGAATACGTCTTTTGGACTGATTTTTGTCTATACTCTCATTCGATTGGTCCATAATGAGCGGGAGAGAATGACTGACTAGTGCGCATGGACGGAAACCGATCCATGAATCGTTCCCTAGAATACACCACTCTCGCGAAGGCAGCTGCTCAAACGATACCCATCATCTGTGGGCAATGTATTTTCCCAGCAGTCGTGCTCCTATTGAACTCCATCATTGCTGAAGCACCAAAGGAACGCGGAAGTTGTTGTTAGATGGGAAAAGTTGGTAAAATTAGATCTATTCTTGCGTGCCATTTCGACGTTCCTCTGATCATCATGCTTGATTAGCATAGGTTTCACCCGGACTATTTAGACGAAAATTAGGTTCTCATGGGATAAAGAATACATTTGAACCAGAAGATTCTTCTGTCGACAGATCACAGACACAGACAGAACAAGTCGAACAAGAATCACTAAGCGGTGTCAATAGACATTTGAATTTCAAGCCTCGGCGAACTCAAACTTTGACCACAGCGATTCAGCCAACTGCATAAGCGAACCACACCACGCTCTGCACCACACCACATTTACAGTGGAATGGCTCTGCATTTGAGCAGAGCTTGCGCGTTGCCACTGTCGAAAAAAGCCTACATTGATATTGATAGCTTTAGCTGCGCACATGATCGTGGGTTGGGAATCAACGCATAAGGGATATGGGGAACAATGAAGAGGGCGCTCCGCCGCGAGTGCGTACCACTTTTGGTATTTGTCGCAATAAGCCAGACACAACGATCCAAACAGAGGCTGTTTGACCAGGATGTCTGGAAAATAGCCATCGAATCATGGAACGAAATAGTTGTCTGTCAACTCATGCCGACCCGTTGTCTTTGGCGAGCAAGAGAGAATAAGCCATTAATGCACCACAGTATTATGAAAAGGGGTTTCCACATGCAAGAACAAAAACGCACTCTGAACGCCACAATAATGCACCACAATTAAGGTTTAGACTCTCGCCGCGAAACCCCTGATTATTCAATTCAATGTACGGTAGAAATGTCGGGAGAGCCAACGGGGTTTGAAGAGGGGGAAAAAGAGGCAGACGGTGTTCATGTATGCAACACGCAAACTATAATACATTAGAACTCAATTTTCGCGTATTTTCGTGTATTTTTGTCCGAAAAATATGCAACATGAACATTATATAAGTTATTCGACCGGTTTGTTCTTGCATGTGGCACAATACTGTGGCACATAGACAGAAAAGATGTACTTTGGCTACAAAAAGCTATGCCCATGAAAGAGCAAAGGACTGGAAAAATATATGAAGCTGGCAGAGGATTTTAGAAAATGCTAAAACGACAGGAAATAGTAGGATTTCGTAAAGGCGAATTCTAAACTTATACACTCATCTACGATATTAAGAGACGATGCTTGGAAGCGGCCAGGAAATGTTATTTCCCAATAGCGACAGCTGAGAAAATGTCCTACCAGGGCTACGCATCGGCTGTACGAATAACTAAAGGGACATGAGTAATTCACACGATTGAACATTGAAAATGCGGGCACACAATATGCGTCGTTATTTTTCTACACGTCGCATCCGAGTTATGGGTGAACGTCCAAACGCCTTAGGCTTTCATGGCATTATTTTCCTAATACTCACTGCTGATTTTGAAAGTAGAGTGGCCGAGGAGGCCCGGACAAAATGCTGAAATAATATCCATGCACGGCTTGAACTTTACTCAATGGTGAAGCTGCTGGGGTTACTTTTGGCTGGCGTCTCGCAAAGAAACGAAGAAGACGTTTGGTTCAGAATAAGTTGATGAAAAACTTGCGGATTTACTGTGCAAAAGGCAGGAAAAGCGGGAAGAAGTGATTCCTTTGCTAACGGCGGACATTTGGACGTCTCTCCATCGCACCATCTAACATCGACAAGTGCCTATAAAACATATCGTAAAAATATGTAATAAAGACGATTAAACAAGCCGTAAACCGAGATGTCCCATCGTACTAGACGACTACTTTCAGAATTGCATAGAAAATTTCAAAGTGCAGCTATCGTTTCGAACTCAAAAGATTTGCATGTGACGAGACGTCACATGAGTCATTTTTTCGAATTCCCGCGCTTCGGTTCCAGGGAAGCTCCAGGGAAGCGCGGGAATTGAACTTTGAATTTCATTAACGCGGCGAGGAAAGACTTTTGAAAGATGAAAATTTGCGATCATACATAATCGAATGTGCTCTACAACACTGCGCTTCCAGAACAGTTGACCCAGAATCTCCCCTGACGGCTTCTTTAAAGATATATTTCCAATACAAAGCTGCAGAACGATTTACAGTTAGAATTATAACGGACATAATGAAAATGTCAAATTATACTTGCTTGCAAAAGTTTCAACTATCGTTTCAACTAATGGCACGTGGATGACAAGTACTAACAGATTTTGTCGGGATCGGGCATTGCGGCGATTGTCACTCAATTCTTATCAATACAATTTCAACTGCAAAGACAATTCTTCCCTTGTACGAGTAAAAGGTAAGGGGGGGGTATTTTCGCAATAATGGTGAAATGAACAGAAAGTGATTTCATCATGATGCAGCCCATAAATATTATTGAGGAAAACCAACTTCATATACCGAGTACACACACTCCAATCTGGTTGACGACTGTGCACTCTCAAATTTGCGTGCTATTTCGTCGTTTCTCTGACCATTAGCCATTATTTTGAATAGGTTTCACACTCAACATATAGAGGCTGACTTTCAACTCCGTTTTCCACAATAATACCAATATTTCCGGTTGCTGGCTTTTAAATCCGTGCTGTCTGGTCGATTATTGAATCAGTAACAAAGGTGTAAATATTATTTATTCAATACTGAATGAGGAATAAATAAAACCATTAAAATCATTGGAATTTCATAGTCAAAAGACAATCAAGACTTCCTTGGAAAAATTTTCAAGGCACATACAAATCTTAAAAGGCGATGTTTCAAAAGTATTCACTGTTTCCTCCACAAGATCGTAGTTATTGACTTGGCGGGTACATGAAGAGGGAGAAGAGTACCGTTCTGAAATTATTTATGTGATGAACAAGCAGAAACTACAGAAGCATAAATCGGGACTTTGAAGGAGCTTTTTTGTGTCTGAAACATAGGTACGCGCCAACGAAACGGCTACTCTGTAGAAATTTGAGCACGCGCCAACGAAACGGCTACTCTGTAGAAATTTGTCAAAATAAATTTAGTCACCCAAGCTGCAACTTAAATGAATTTTTAAAATGCTCACCCTATTTGCATCCTCCACTGAAACGTCCACTTCTCCGCCCTTATTGAGAACAATCAGAATTCGAGTGCTCGCATCTCCTGAAGCGAAAGTTTGAGCACTACCGTATACGCAATGTTCGATAATTGGACAAGTCAATCAATACCCGGATCACTGAAGGCCACGACCTCTAAGGAGCCTGATCCTGTCACAGTACTGAGTACTCGTCTGGCGCCGGGACGGACGAAGCGACTGAAATGAGGAAATTGATGTTTGAATTGAGTGCGAGCGTTGTCTGACATGTAACATTGAACAGGAAAATATACAGTTCACTGACGGTTCTCGACTATGTTTCAGTGCCAATTGCTACATCTTGTTGTAATTTCTATAATAGTAATCCTTCAATCCATTTTCATAACAATTCATTTTCTGTAAAACGATATTATGAACCATCCGCTTCGAAAATTAGCACATGAAGTGCGTCAGCGCGTAGAACATGGGCTGCTTGAGGAATTCGTCCGCCGTTGCATTGACGAGCACGGGAGAGTCGACGAAGTTGCCGGCCCACGTTGGTCCGCCCTGAAGTAGACGGTGTTTTTTTTTCAAATTCGGTGCGCGTGCTAGGCACCATTAGTGCGCCAACAGTGTTGCACGTAGCTGTCAAGAATAGTTTTCTTATACCCAGTGATGATAATGAAAATATGTAATGTTTCGCCTTCAGATCCAATGCGAGGTTCCAGTCGGTCCACCCAGAGACGTGACTGTTGAAGTCCTATCAAGAAAATATTTTAATGAGCGTTGTTATATATATATATATATATATATATATATAT
>JACMIF010005061.1:0-11233 GCA_014805445.1 Diplogasteroides magnus | reverse complement strand
CAGAGTAGACCGCTCTGACGACGAGAAAGTGTGGGAATGGAGAGAAGTGATAACGAAAGTGCATGCAAAACAATCTCCCTTTCTGGCTCCTTTAATGTGGACAAAAATTCGAAACTTGACGGTTGGAACCAGTTTGATAGATAGCATCTACCGTAATATATTGGTTTGGTATCTTGCATCACGGGAAAAATGGCAAACCATTCTAAACAGTGGGTCGTTTCGTCATTATACCACGGGAACTAAGGAATCCAATGAAAAATTCCAAAAAATAGGACATTTTCACATACAATATTTGAACCATGTTATATTTTGAAAACGATATTTTCACCTGATTCTGATTTTAGCGCTTCTCCCGGCTGGATCTACCGTTATCCAATATCTAGAAGGCATTTTCTACGTGATTCAGCTCTTCGAAGCGCTGACAAAGCTGTGGATTTATGCGTTGCTAAGCGCTGCATTCAGGTTTTGCACAACAGTAATTTCTTCAAACACAGTTGTTTTCTTTAAGGAAGGAAGTGCGATCGTTACTGCCTGTGCGTTTCGTTCGGAATTCCTTTATTGGAAGCAGCAGCTCGGCGGTCACATTCCTCTCCTCGTCCTCTGGCAACAATACGTCCAAACGAAGAATTCGTGATGAGCAATTCACGGCTTTTCCGTCGTCGGCGAGTGTGGTTAGCGCGAGGCATGTTCACGTTCAATAGATAACCACTTCTAATGGGATATGAACTTTACTACTGATTTCGAAACCATACTGAACCCTACCCCCACCCCCTACCCTCCCACGTCGTAGAGTAGGAATTCTCAAATCATTATTTTAGGCAATTTGTCTTTTATTCTTTTTCACTGTTCCTTCGAGAGAGTACAAGCGAAATTAGGCTAGGTGAATGAGGTAGGCATACATTTTTCGTTATAGAAACAGTACTAAGCCCTCTACCTCCCCGTATTGCTTTGCTTGAGTCAGATCTTCAAAATTTCCTTCTGATAAAGCACAATTGAGGATCCTGTCAACTGTGTAAGAGTGTGAATAACGAAATTATCTTCATTAAACAAACCTCTCGGGATTCCTTCAGGCCGAAGAAGAGGGCTCTAACGTGTGCTATACTTTAGTTGAGGCACCTTCACCATACTCAGAAGCTTATCCAAATAAAGGAAACGAAACGCTGAGGTCCTTCCCTAGCCACCTGGAGAAGCGCTGAGTAATAGGCATCGGAAAATAAGTGCATCATTTGTCATCTCTAATCTTCGGGTGCCGGTTGCCTTCCGCTATCATAGACAACCGCTTGCTGAAGAGTGTAGACGACAAATGATGCACTTCTTTTCCGAAATGCGATCCCTACTGAGGAATAAAGCTTCAGTCTGCACGGGGAGAAGGGAAACGCCTTTTGCATTTGATCTGCCACCTGTGGGGAGCATCGATGACGACGAATCGAAAAATGTCATAAGAAAGAGAATAATTTCACCTGTCCACAAGCAGCAACTTCTTTCATAATGACTGGGTGCTGTCGAATTCTGAGATTTAATTCTTCAGTTGATACTAGGGTCTCTAAAGCCGGTAGTACGTCTGTTGTCTATTAATTAAGATCGGTTGACTCAATCGTCTTTTCATTTCTTATGACATAATCGTTTGATCAACCCAAATAACCATGAATGACATGTAGTGCTGTGACTTTCTTGCTATTGGGACTGAAGTATGTTGTTAAAAACGTGTTTCCCGAAGGCGTGAATGCGTTCCCTGTTATAGCACGCATGTATTGGTTTTAAGCACTAGGTTAAAAAAAACCAATTTCTGTAGTTTCCTGTAATTTGCATCTCGGAGTTTAAGCTAAAGAATGTCCATAGAACCAGCTTACTTCCTTGTGGTCATCAGGACCAATAGCGGTTGGTATCCTCTCTTTGTCATTTGTCCTTAGTTACCGTCTGTTCGAGTGAAGTTGCATCTTTTCTGTCTGAATATATCGTTGAACAGTTGACCATTGTGAATGAGAAATACAGCTCACAAAAGGGCGCAGGCATAGAAAATTCGAATATGTTCATCTCAATATTTTACCATGTAGAATAAATCGACAATATGAGGGATTTTTTTTGAAAGATGTAACTGAAATCATTCTACTCTTAAATTCAGAGTCTGAATCCGTCGTCGCGGACGGTCGCCTCTCCCTTCGTCGTCTCGATTATTGTATTATAAAACTGGAACACAGTAGTGGCAAGAATCAACTATTCAACGAATTTTACTGTTCCTCCTTCCAACGAATTAAACCAATAAATTTCGTTGCATTCACAGTGAGTTATCGAGAGAAATAATGTTTAAAACTAACATCATCAACTGAATGAAAATGAAAGAAATTTAATGAATAGAGATGAACTATTCTTTTCACAATTTTACTTATATTTAACCGCGTAAATTCTTTACTCGTTCTGATACAATGAGAGCACGAAAAGTATTTTTATACATACTAAACGAACATTAATCTATTATAATTGTAAGGCCAATTCTCCGAGCCTTCAGTCTTCAACTCAGTCAAAATTTGAACTCGCACCGCTTATTGATCAACTTATTCTGCGACGGACTCAAGATTGACTGTAAAAACGTCATGTTTATAGCCCATTTTCAATTGCCCATTTTCAGCCTACTTCAATATGATATGCTTCATCCAAATCACACGGAAATATGACTTCGTGTCCCTTTTGTCGCACGAACATTACAACGACGGTCTGAAAATAGGACGATGCTGAGGTCCATGGAAGCAATGCTGCAGAAGTGAAAATAAAACTAATGAGTGAAGTTCTACAACAGTTATTTGGTTTATGATCGTCGGCCACGCCCGCTTCTAGGAGAATTCCGGTTCTAATATTAGGAAATACGGTTCCTTAAATAAAATAAGTGAACAAAACATTGATCTCTAGTGACAATATATGACGGAATTGTGTACCTCCACCGCGTTCAGCAGGCTGAAGTGCAAGAACGGCAGTAATAAATCGATTGCCCTTTTCCGTGCAATTTTCTTCATTACATTTCTTCGATAAAATATAATCGTAAGGAGGAACATAGAAACCTCCAGGCTTGTACGAAAGAAGCTGTAAATCACTCAATGGTGTTTCAGAGATAATACGAAATTTAAATATTTTTTTAGTATTCATACTTGGAAGTTTTCCATGGAACGAAATTCTACAGCAGGAATGCTTTGTTGCATTATTTTGAAAATGGCAGTAGTTGCATTAGTACTGTCATACTGCAGCCTGATGACTCTGGTGTTTCTGGTGGAGTTCACTTCAAGAGCTCCGTTGTCACCATGGACGTTCTGAATTCTGGAACAAATGGAAAACATGAATATGCACAAACAGCAGCGGGATTAAAGCGGCTAAAGTCGAATGTCTCAATGAGATCTGCGATACGAGAACGAGGAATGAGCTGCATGTAGACAACAATTAACGGATTCCTGTTTCGAATCTCAAGGTTGATATTTATTAACTTTTACAATAAGTATAAGAATTACCTCTACATATACAGGATACAAGAATACACGATAGATGTAACAATATTCATCTGGAAAATATGTTCGTTATCCACAATAAATAATGCAAAACTTCAATTTCATAAACTTTCACAAAATTAACGAAAATCGCGCTTTTTTATATGGGATCGCAATTTAAATAAAGACTCATTCTTTTCATAGTTAAAAAACCAACTATTACCTTGAAAATGTTGCCTTTTTACCCACAGGCAATATTTTGCACAAACAAGGAACAATTAATAATGATAAAATAGTAATAATAATGCAAACTGACCGATTCCGTAATAGTTGCCATTGCAAAGTATTTCATCATCATCCTCCCAGTATTCATTATCGAATTCGGCCGAACGACCACAGCATATATTTGGGAAAATCGAGCAGAGAAAAATAATTAGTATCGGACGCATACGGCCTAGAAATCGATTGATAAAATGCCTACTGGATTAAAAAAGAATGATGCCAGTAAAAATATGAAAATTGAGCAAATAAGAATAAATTGGAAAAGCATGCAACGCGTTCTTTATCGCGCTCACGTCAAAATCAAACTCATGCTGTGCGCACTTCCCCTAACAATTCGGTCTAACATATCCTGGTAAAATTAATGATTTCTAAACCCCCCCCCCTTTAGTCGTCATGGACAAGGTGCGGAATAGTATTTATAAATCAATAGTAAAGTGTTTCCTCATTCGTCTATTCTCCGCAGAGCGGTCGTATCTACGAGCGAACAGCTCCAAGCGAATTAGACGAGTGAGGAATGCACTTTACTATTGACGGTTGTCGCAAAGGCTCTAGGGGTTCTAAATCGGTAAATATGTCGTCAATATTCTACCGAGCGCGGTTGTCTTTCCTCCTGATAGACGACCGCGCTGCGGAGACGAATGAGGACAACGGTTTCCATTCATTGCGAACCTTCACTCGAACCGCAAAGCGGTGGTTCCACGGGAGTAGGACATTTCCGCACAGACACTTCCGCACCCGACACTTGCGCACAAGACCCCCTGGGATTGATCAAAAGATGGACAACCTATAGTGATTTCGAATCGTCTCGATAAAGTAAGCATCTTTTGTTCAGGAACATTTTTCATGAAAATCAAAACTGGTTGAGTTATGGGCTTGTGCGCAAATGTCTGTGCGGAAGTTTCTGTACGGAAATGTCCTACTCCAGGTTCTCCACAGACAAAAAATTACGGCCTTTCTCATCATCAGAAAGAATGAACTGAAGAGAGATTGACCAATGTTCATATGAAGATTCAAACGCGATACTCAAAAATTTATCGATTTGTAACGTCTATAAGGCTCCAGCTTCCACTCTTTCTGCGCGTTTTCTCTACCTTTTGTGCCTATCTAGAGTGTAGTTAAACCGTTAATCGTTTGACTCCCGCACAACTATACAAATCGTGTTGAAACAACAAATTGATGGCAAGGGAAGCGCTTCTCCAATATGTTCTACGATGATTCGCGTGAGAAGTAGGAAAATGGAGAAAAGGATTAATTGCGTCGAAGCTATCAAACAAAGCTCAAAATTCATTTATGTACTTGGACCAGCGATAATTCTAAGCGCACAAGGAAAGTTTCAGTGGTCTTCTCGACAACTCGTTCAGATAACTTTTTGCTGAATTCTTGATTTGCAAAATGTTTGCAAAATGTATAGTCACATACACTGCACCGTCGTGGGAATGCTCGAATTTTTCTTTCACCCAAAGTCTGTCCCGCGAGGACTCGTTTCTCTATTTTGTAAGCAACTTCTAATGCAGGTCATGTCAAGAAATACCATCAAATTGCATACCATCTTTTTGTTTTCTTTTTTCGTATACTTGACGCCTTTCATTTATTTCGATTCGCATTGGCCGGTGAATCACCTTGAGAAAGGGGCTTGTTACACCCCAGCGCTATGAATTCGAATTGACGTAATTGTTAACGAATGTATCTCTTAACTGTAATGTATACTGCGCGAAGCTACATTTTTTCGTTCCCCTTAAACGATTTGATTAAGATATGTTACTCCTCATCTTAATGTCATTCATTGCTCCATTAAATTCGAATGCACACACTTCTTCAACAAGCGACAATCCCGCTGTGATTATCATCGATTATGTAGGGCCACTTTCATTGTCAATAAATAAATATATTCTGAAACAAAACTTAATCTTACTCTAAAACAAAACAAAACTGAAAAAAATTATATTTTTTTATAGAAGAACCATCATGTGTCTGGTTTCGAACAAGACGTCGCCCATCTGAAAGAGCAGCTGCAAGGAAAGGTTTTACATTACATTACATATGTTTATATTCGGTTGGTGCATAAGTCTTGGTATATCAATTTTAAGATCGATTATCTTCGTACAATCTGATATTAGCCATTCGCCGTAATTATCGTAGACTCCCCACATAAGAACTCACTAGCTGCCACCATCACCAGCCTCTTTCGCAATAACGCGCCGCGGCGCGCTTTTTCGAAGTTGGCCTATTTTCGCGCACTTCCCCCTTTTCGGAACATTTTGATTCGCCCTGGCTCGGGCAAAAGAGCTACCTCGAAGGTTTCGACGGCATTTTGTAGCCAGCCAGACGGCCGAAAACATTGATTTTTTTCTTCGCCCAAATTTCAATATTCGCGGAGTTACAGCGGAAATAGTGGAAAAAACCGAAAACTTTTCTGTGTGCAGCTAGGACCACGTGCTTCTCCCAGTTGACGGGCAATAGTAGGAGCTAGGGATCGCCTTTTGGAACATTCCTTACTTTTGGAATTCCAAAAGTCGGTCTGTCTATTCCATTGGAACGTTCATTCTCCCTTCATTTATCTTTTGGAACGCGGTCGACTTTTGGAATTCCAAAACTAAAAATTACAATTTTAAGGGTAAAATGAGTTGACAGCGCTGAAAAAGCGTGAGCTGTTAATTTTTTTAAACATAAATGTTAATTTTCGACGAACACTGTGACAACTTATGTCACGTGTACACCGTTCCATTCATTTTGTATGCACCAAACCCTCTACAGTGCACGCACAATACGAGATCCACATCCCAAGGGACACTTTCCCCAGGGAATGTTACATTGCACATCAGGTGGTCCCGCACGGAATACCCTGACAAGCATACCGTGTTGAAATTGGTGGAAACGTGGCACCTTTCTGGCCTACTCCCATCATTTTCTTCCATATTTATGCTGTTATTTATCCCCGCACGTGTTTCTCGTGTTAATAATACTTTGGATTAATATCCCCAAGTTTGAGGTAGCCCCACGGGTGCTCCAACCGACCCGGTCCAAGCCGCACGGCGACTCCACGATTTGGGTGCTCCAACATCCCCGGATTCCACTCGCCCCTCAACTTGCTCTCTACAATACACACAGTACGAGAGGACATTGTGAGTATAACTGTTTCATTGGCGGTAGCCTGACTTTCCTCTTTCTTGTTCTTCTTCTTTCCTACCTGACGGGTCACTCTCGCACGGGAGTGATCGGCGGTCACTTGGCGTTTTCTCTCAAGACTCGCACGAGTCAGCTCTGTTGTTCTCCGCTGCTTTTTGTTTCTCTTAGTTTGACTGTTGTATGGCACGATAAATTATTTGTTGTACAACGTCACGAGTTGGTCACTGAGTGTAACTACACGATATATCATTGAAGTAGACACTATCCACACGGCACGTGGAAAGTTCTTACATGGTGCATCGCAGTTCCCAGACCAAATTGCGCGTGGCAGGCAAACAGTGAATTACGTCACGGTATTTCATCAGCATACACGCACGTGTATAATTCCCCTGGGAAACATTCCCCTGGGAAACATTCCCCTGTGAAACATTCCCCTGGGAAAGCACTGCTGAGAGAAGTATCTGACTAAATTCACAATTCTACATCGAGCAATCGATTGCACATCCACACCAACTCACTAAGAGTACATAATCAGCACATTCCTCAAACCCATTGCACAATGGGTAGGAAGTCACCGTTCGCTGTGCACAAGCAATGGTCCACCAAGATTCGCAACGCACTCAAAACGCACGAGCTGTCATACAAACAATTGATGGCCAAGTACGAACAGTGCATGGAACCGAAGGACATCTTGGCCCTGCACGCTGAAACTGAGACACTCATTGATGAATTCAAGGATGGTCTCAGTCTATACAAAGCCAGACACGATCACTGGCAGAGTGACATCGATGCACTTTCTAACACAGCCGAGCAAGACGATGAACGGAACGTCATGGACGAGTACTACAATGTACTGCACAAGAATGAACATGCACATCCTGCCGAAATGCAAGGCCATGCCGACTGCATCATTCGCAGGATAAGCACAGCGGCTGAGAAGAGGAAGAGATTCCTTGACGCACGGAAGCTGTACAGCACATCAAGCACCACACCGCTACTGAACAACCCACAACCCCCACTGCACACCTCGCACGTTGCACCCGAACTCGGTCTCGGACTCGAATACCTCTCCTTGAGAGCGAAGATGCAGCTCCTGGAGGAAGAACTGCCCACCTTTCACGGTGAATCATGGCAGTGGAACTCCTACTGGGACGCCTTCGTCGAGACGATAGACCAGCACCGGAGTCTCTCACCTGTACAGAAGCTCAAACTCTTGAAGAAGACGTTGACGGGAGCACCCCTAAACACGATTTCGGACCTTCAAGATGTAGAGAGCAACTACAAGAAAGCTTGTAACCTTCTGAAAGCCAGATACGGCAATCAGAAACAGGCAATTCTCCAACTGCACCAGAAGATCGAACGCATTTCAGCCGTATCTGAATCACTGCACGATCAGAGCGCATTGCTACACAAGATCAGACCACTGATCATCGAGTACATACGACTGAACGATGGCCACGACCACTCATCGTTGTACACCATGGTGATCAGTAAGTTCTCAGAGAGTATTGTGGATCCAGTCCTAGCACAGGACGATTCATTGAATACACCGAAGGCTCTGGAACTTATCGAGCAGATCCTGGAGAAACGCCACCGCGTAAAGGAAACCAAACAGAGACTAGAGATGCACAAGTCTCCCGAACCGGAACACTGCTTCCACGCACATCGGTACATTCCGAACCATCACAATTCTTCCCGCACCAATGACCACAATCACAGAGATGGTCAGCACAACCATAAGAGCACTACCTCGGACAAGAGTCACGCACTCAAGGATCCATGTGTCTTTTGTGGGAAGCACAGCAATTCATCCATCTGTCTCACTGTCAAGAGCACTGAACAACGCTCACAGATATTGATTGACAAACAATTGTGTCAACGTTGTCTAGCACATGGACGCGCAACACACGTTTGCACCAAGCAATGCACAATCTGCTCTGGCACTCATCATAAGTCTCTTTGCACAGCACCTCATGCACGACACAAGGACAAGGACGACAGGGTTGTATTAACAATGACTGAACAGCCGCACGGCAAGCAACGTCCCAAGAACCCGGAAAGCACACCCAAAAGAGTTCGCTTGTGGACAGGAACGGTGAAATTCGTCCATCCACAGACAGGCAAATTCAAATGGGTAGACTTCATTCTGGACTCGGGTGCTCAGCTTACTGCCATCTCAGATTCACTTGCACAGGAACTGAACTTGCCTGTGATTGGTCATGAGATACTGACCATCAAGGGAGTATCAAGCATTCCTATTGCTGACCAGCAGACATACAGCAAATTGAACTGGGAACTGTACAGCAGTGACGGCAAACCATTGGAATTCACTGGAATCACGATGAAGGATCCGATCATCGATTCCATTCCTTGCCATCCTCTTGCTCCTGATGATGTACTGCACATTGGCAACTCGAATATCAAACTGACAGATCCGGTCACACGCACGAAAGACTACAAACCACAGATACTGTTGGGATCAGCCGATGTCATTCGGCTGCTGAACACAGAATTCCTGGCAGCAACGCTTCCAAGTGGTCTCATAGTAATCAGCACAAAGATCGGAAATATTCTGGCAGGAATACAGTTCTTGTATGGCACCGAGCACGAGCACAACTCAGACGAGAACTTCACTTTTGTAACAACCCTCACTGCAGATAGATTTGAGAAGAAAATCGAGAAGTTTTTCTCGGTTGATGAATCCGAATTTCTGGACAGCACATATGAGGAAGTCATCAACGATGACAGCACAGTTGCCCTCATGAGTGCAACACCACAATGTGATCAGAGGGTGCTCTCACAAGCCCCGGACCGACAGCCAGAGAACAATGATCTGAACGACTCGAACATCAAGCAGGAGCCTCCCGACAAGTACGAGTCGCACACAAGTGCAACATTGCACGACTCACATGACATGGAAAGAGGAAAAGAGGATGATGGGGTGGCAGCCCAGCACACACTTCCACGCAGTGGCAATTCCAAAGTCCCACCACACAAGGAACGTGATTGTTTGTTGGAAACATCCCTCAACTTTCCCAATCCTGACCCTCAAGAAAAGCATATGAACAAGCGATATTGGCTCATGTGGTGCCCAAGAGAGGCTCTCCTTGCACGTGTACGACAGCTGCAATCCTTGCATTCGCAGGAACCAACTGTCAGCAATGCACATCACCACAGAGTACCCGACAATCTCGAGGACAAGCACGAGCCGTTCCCATGGGATATTGATGCAGACGCATTTGACCCTCCGGACAAGCAGTTGTGTCCCAGAAGTACTCTGAGCACGACCAATGGTCTCACCCAACTTGCACGACAGACCTCTACCTTCTATTCCTTCGATTCATCGGAAGAGGAAGAGGAAGAGTATGATTCATCTGTCCACTCTGCACATAACAACCTGAAGGGCATGCACGCGTCGTTCCTCACTGAGAACGATGAAGACACACGAGGCAAAGTAAAGAAGAAGGAGCACTCCTCTTATTCTGTTCCCCGTGCTTAGGCCGGAGGGACAGTTCTCCGAACTCTCATGTACATACTTTGTCATCTTCCCTCATGCACACCTGTACACATATTGTTGTTGTTTATTATGCACGCACCTTCCCCAAGGGATTCCTTCCCCCGGGAATGCACTTCCCCAAGAAATTCTTTCCCCAGGGAATTCACATCCCCAAAGGATTCTTTCCCCAGGGAATGCACTTCCCCAAGGGATGCAGTTCCCCCGGGAATATTTCTGCCCAAGGGTGCCCTCACTTCCCTCTGTTCAATAAGCCCCAACAGCACACTGCACGAGTGAAGCACAAGCACTCGCACTCTCTCTTTTAACAGATCGACCCATCGACTTCAAGAAGATATCAAGGAGTGAGCAGAATGCCTGTCCCCAGTCTTCATTTCACCGTTTATTTTGTGTCCCCCATTACTGTATTTCTAGGCTTATTGATCACCGTTTCACACTTATTGTTGTTCTTAAATCACAACCTTTTCTTTGTCCTTTTCTCAATTGTGCACTTTTCTCTTTGCTCCCCAAAGGCGGGAATGTGACAACTTATGTCACGTGTACACCGTTCCATTCATTTTGTATGCACCAAACCATCTACAGAGCACGCACAATACGAGATCCACATCCCAAGGGACACTTTCCCCAGGGAATGTTACATTGCACATCAGGTGGTCCCGCACGGAATACCCCGACAAGCATACCGTGTTGAAATTGGTGGAAACGTGGCACCTTTCTGGCCTACTCCCATCATTTTCTTCCATATTTATCCCCGCACGTGTTTCTCGTGTTAATAATACTTTGGATTAATATCCCCAAGTTTGAGGTAGCCCCACGGGTGCTCCAACCGACCCGGTCCAAG
>JACMIF010005060.1:0-11233 GCA_014805445.1 Diplogasteroides magnus | reverse complement strand
GATGACAGAGCCAAATGTCGCAACTTTGCAGCCCCCGTTCTCGACGATGAGCTCGAATTGAGACTTCATACTTCTCAGAGGTTCTAAGGGGTCCCAGTATAGTAACATATTTGAGTTTCAGCAGATTTAACGACCTAGTCCAGTTTGGCCACTGGTGTGTTGCTGCTTATGTGACCGGCCTCTTATCCGTCATGTTAGGTGCCTTTTGACTCAGCATGATTTATTCTACATATCCTGAACAAATTTGTGCCGGGTCAACAGAAAACGTCAAAAATCGCAAAACGAAATATGTGGGCCTGGAGAAGATTTTGTGAGTCAAACTAACAATGGACGGTTTTGGACCTAAGGTGGGGGATTAATTCCATGTGTATATCTTTAGATATCACTTGGAGGAAACCCCAATGCAGATGATCCGGCGGGGTGAAGAACAGGGATATTCCAGAGCGAAGGAGACTAGACGATTAGATCACAACTGCAGATGTTGGAAATACATTCAGTTATGTTTCACGGAGTTGTGAAATTTCATGCTAATACGATAAGAATTCTTTGTTAGACGCATTTGGACGCAAAAAATATATTGTGACGAATGAATTAGTTCTAATGAGCCGATGCTTCAGAAGCATGCAGACAATTGGCAGAAAATAGAAATGGGCAAGGTCGAATGCCCATGTTCAGATATGTTTCACGAAGAAGGTAAATTCTTGCAGGGTGGCTTGTGATCGATTCCACGACGAGTTCACTGTCTAGTAAATTTGGAAATAATATTGACCTAAATTAGTCTTCTCATAAGCTCTCATGCTTCATGTGATAGCATTTGAGGTTCAACAACTAAATCAAATCAGTAAATGGTGTAAATGTTAAGTGACCCTATCAAATGAATCTCCTCACGTAAGCCTTCTCATAATTCCTTCCATAAGGAGTGATTGGATTGGGCAGATTGATCGAGGCCACTTCGTCATTCGCCCGCCGCGATATGAAACTGTCGTTCGCGATCAGGTACAGTATCGTTTCTGCAAATTCCCAAACGTGGTCCTCCAGATCGCACAACACACCATAGGGTGAAAGGCAAAAGAGAGATGAATATTTACGACGTATTGGTGAAATGGTCAGCTTTGTCATCTTTTCACTGCACAAATTCGTCATTGTGGCGCAAAAGTCCATGGCGCTCTTGTCTTTCAATCCTACCATGACAGTCGAAGCCTTTTCCCAGAAATCCGTTGCCGCACTGGAAGTGGAAGGATCTCGGTTGTAATTTTCAATTTTTGATTTCCCGCCCGATAATATAAAGCGGAAGTATGGATAACCATAGAAGGTAACGAAATTGGTGCAGATGACAGCGGGATGACATGGAGAAAAGAGGGCGCATTCGTCTTAAAAATGCTTATAGGAATTATTTTATCTCACTAAAACATATCCAAGATCAATCTTTTAATTTCCCTTCGGTATTTTTATCCGTATCTTCGGATAAAGAAAATAAGCTCTTTATCCATGTAACGAAACATAAGCTGTCGATTGAAAAATAAATAGCATGACAATACTGTGCTCATCCGAGTCTTCACATAATATATCGGAAGTTGACGTGGAGTGGTACTTCTCGCACTCGCATTCGAAGCCTCTGACCTGCTAGTTCTGGATCATTATATTTTCGATCGATTAAACTACCGTATTCGTGCTTGTCGCATTCTCTCCACAGGGATGCTGGGTGGTTGAACATTTGTCGATGTCTGAGAATTGTTTATTAGCAGTAAGGCTCGGCTTTCATGTTGAATGTATGTTTCACACAATAAATATAGTTTGCGCTAAGGGCTAAGAAACAATGTATCGTTTCCTTTGGTTTTTGTCGCCCAACAAATTATCTTCTCAACTCACCCTCACACTCTTCCGGCCCAAAGGCCCTCGTGTACCACTCGGCACAATCGTATTTGTAAACGGAACGAGTTACGATTTTGACCCTGATCAAGTATGTTTCAAGGACAACTCAAAACCTCTCGTAATTCGCTTCACACGTTGGAATTGTAAGAGTCGTCTGTATTAATGATGAAGGACTAATAAAATCCACTAATCAGACAAACACACGGCTAAGATTGGTTTACGGTAGTCGACGAATGACAAGTTGCACCATCCATAAGAATGTCTCACTCTTTCTGCCGGAGACTTCCTCGGGGACATTTTGTACGAGGGTTGCAATTTGGCTGATCCAAGTAAGTTTCACGGACAACTCAAAGATCATATTTCGCTGCAAGCGCTGATCTCGTCGTATAGTCCTTTTCAGAATACAGAACAAATGATAAATTTCACCACCCATAAGAGAATTTCTCTCTTTCAGTCGGAGCCCTCCTAGGGTATTCATTAGGGTTTCTAAATCGGGAGTAGAGTGCATTCGTCTGTTGTCTGATTCACGAGGAGCGGTTGTCTGTGCATGAATTAGACAACAGCTCCTCGGGAATCAGACAACAGACGAATGCACTCTACTTGCGAATACCTAGTATTCATCATACGAAGACGAGATGAAGGCCGCTGAGCAAATAGAGAGACGAGGCGGCTGAACATTGTAGGTTGATCTTTGATCTTTTATCTTTGTGGTTTGATCTTTGATACCTGGAATACATGTTCATACTCCTCGTCCGTTTCCTCATCAGTAGTCATCTGTTTGGGCGGAGGAAACGTAGCAGGTGGGACGAGTCTGCACATTTCAGAATGAAGTACGAAATGAAAATCAAACTGCAAAGAACTGCAAAGATCGTCAAAATATTTATAGTGGTACTGACCACATCATTTTGAACAAGGATCAGCAGAGTTGGTAAGCATTGTCGATTCGAAATAATTGGGAGGAAGCCCGTGGCCTCACGTAATTTGCTATAGGCGCTGATCAACGTGCGGATTATGAATAAAGGTTAATGCACTATGTCCACTAAACAACAAACACATAATCAAGATTGATGTACGGTAGCCGACGAGCTACTGATGGACTCACCATCAGTCCATCAGTAGCTACCTTATCCTTACCATGTGTGAACTCGTCGTCGTAAACATATATAAAAACACACCATTAATTAAAATTGACACCTGCAGAAGCATCCATTCGAAAGACATTTGGTATTTGTGTAGCACAGTGCACAGTCGTTCATCGGCTGAAAAAAAACATTATTTTTGGATGATCCAAATATGTTTCACAGACTACTCAAAGCCTCTTTAATTCTCTACATGCGCTTGTACTATGATAGATGTCAATGCATCAAATAAACTAATCAACAGACAAAAGCGCGGCACGTCAGCTCAACGGGGCTGTTCCACTGAGCTGACCGCGACACGCGATCGCGACGATGAGTGCCTTGCGATCTATTCCATTCTATTCCCCCGTATATGAAATTTAGAAATAATATTGCCCTCACATCAGCATTTTCTTAACAAACATCTTCTGTAAGACTGGACCTCCCAGGCATATCCTGTGCACAATTTCTCAACTTTAGATCTCCAAATTGGCTGAAAACTTGATTTTAGGGTAAATCGACCCTGTAGATCACGAATCTGAGGTCAGTTTAAAATGAAAAAATTTCGTTGCCTCAGGGCATGAAAAAAATCCGAAAATTCATCAAAAATTGAGAAAAAATCCGATCTGTACAATTAAAGTGGCGATCGAATTGTGGTCCCTAGGACACATTATGATTTTAAAATGAGCCCAGTGACTTCATTTCGAAGCTCATTTTCAGCCCATTGAAATTTTCAAACGGTCGTAGTGTAAAATTTTTGCACTAACAACGCCGAACTGACGTCATTTTTAGAATCTACGCACATGATTACCTCATATATGTGAAAATCAGCCAAATCGGAGAAGAAAGTTTTGCTCCACAGTAGCGAGATTTTGCTCATTTCGAGGACAGCCGTTTTTTCGCGCGCGCTCCTCTCCCTGCCATCCCTCTCCCTACTCCCTACCCTTGTCAACGAAAGCATCTCATATTCTGGTGATGCAATGAACATAAGTTGTATTACGGACAGATAGCAAGAGCAGCAGGCTATGATGCTTGGATCCTTTGTTATGAATTCTCAAATCTGGCATGTCGTGAGATGGCGATACAGACATCACTCACTTAAAAAATCGCCCATTTTTCTACCTGTACCGGTGAAGCCGGCATAACTCCTATTCTGTAGAGTATTGCAGTCCTGTCCACTACTGGCGTGCATGTACCTCAGTGAAGGCTGGTTCTCACTTTAAAAAATCCTAAATGAGCGATGTCTGTATCGCCATCTTACGACATGTCTGATTAGAAAATTCGCACTCAAACCGGTTCGAATCATCAGGTGCCAAGTTCGAGAATTGATTATGGGCGAATGATACATCGCACAAGCGCCGGGTTGAAAGGGGGCGTCAAGGCTGAGGATGAGTCAGAAGGCACAGAAAGAATTGTGATTCAGATAATGACCGTAAGATTATGGAGTATTCAAGTTCGGTCTCATCGGAAAATCGTGTGTCTACAAAAAGCACATAAAATGGAATAATAATTTAGACTTGGTTAAATGCGGAACCAATTCCCCGACCCACGGAAGGATAGGCGCCTTGGTTGGGCGGAGGCGGAACCGACCGGGATTGAACCCGCGACTGACCGATTGGGAGCGGCGCCTTAGACCACTACACCACTTCACCTCACCTCACTTCACTTCACCTCACTTCACTACACCACTTTTTATGTGAAAGTCACAAAAGTGACTGACAGTGCAACTGACAGTATTCTAAGGTTTTGAATAAAGATTTTTCCAA
Organism: Diplogasteroides magnus; assembly: GCA_014805445.1. Classification (NCBI taxonomy): domain Eukaryota; kingdom Metazoa; phylum Nematoda; class Chromadorea; order Rhabditida; family Diplogasteroididae; genus Diplogasteroides; species Diplogasteroides magnus. The sequence continues at coordinate 6,477 of JACMIF010005060.1, read as the reverse complement.
GAGCGTCCAGAGATTCCCTATCAAAATACTAAATTGATTGTGATAGTATGCTACCTGGATGATACATTGCGCGTGGTCATGTTTGGCTTACTTTCTTATGTACTGAAATGTATTTCACAATGCAGAAAAGTGTAATTTTTGAACATTTTTCTTCTCAATAATGAATTTCCAATACGAAAACGATTGATGATCAGGCCTTCGACAATTTTTTGTAGACTGTCGTCAGCATTCATGAAAACCACTAGTTGTGTCTATATTCAGGTTTAGACACGCGGGAAAAATGGCTGAATTACTAACTAATGTTGCATCACATCCGGATATCCAAAAATTTATGTCTAGCTTTCGTTAGAACCAACGACAGCAACTTATGGAAAGTACCCATGTAGTCCCTCACTGGGACATCCAACACCACTAACCACAAAACCGAAACTCTCATCAAGATTGAGTTAGAGCTCTGACAAAGAATGGTGCAAGACTTTCGTGCCAACCTAATATGTAATGCAAAATGGATCAAGAATGAATTATCTTGTTCGTGATACTTCTGACAGTCCTGCACATTCGATTAAGAAGAGGGATTGTTGTGGACGTTTCCATTACGGTTATCTATAACGGTAGTAAATAGAGTGTATTTGCCGATAGTCTGAATATCTTGGAACGGTTGTCTATCGCATGAGTGAGACAGCCGCTCCTAGTGAAAGATACGATAGACGAATGCACTCTACTATCGTGATAGAAATCCTATTCTGGAAGATCCCAAGGATAGTATCGATATACGCCCGTTCAGCCAGTCGACCAAACGGTTCCACTTTCAAAATACTCTGCATGTACTCTCTTTCTCTTGTCAACCGCTGCGTCTATCAATTTCTTGTCGTATCTTCTACATTTCGAACAATTCCTTGACAACTTCTTCTTCATATCTCAATTTTTTTCGTTTTAGGAAAACCATGGACTGGCTAGAATTGTACAAGGTATGGGTAAATGTCTTCACATCTGTCTGCATCCTTGCACCACTGTAAGTTCGTTGACTCTGAGAATGTTTGGTCTTTTTCAAATTCATTTTTATACATTCCCCATGTAATCAAAGTGGTTTCGCAATCTATGTGAATTTTATATTATTCCACCTTGTTTTATCCAGAAAAAAGTAGAATTTGCTTGAATTGTCCCAAATCTCCATTTGCAGTACAATAGTGAGAGATTGGCGCCGGCGGGGAACGTCTGAAGGCTATGTTTACATTGGAATGATATTCGGCAATCTCATGTGAGCTCGATAAATTTGTGTGGTAGTTAAGGTTGGCAGTTCGATTGCTTAATGGGTTATGTTTCACAAGGAGTACATTATCAAATATATAGTGGTTTTGAAACATGACCCATGAAGTACTCGAACTACCAACTATAGTGGCAGCATTCGCTACCATGAGGCTTGTTTGTTACTCCAAGGAATTCCCTCGAATAGATTATATTTCGCGGAAAGAGAAGAGCACAATGGCATTTGAAGCCATGATGAAGAAATGGACAAGACAAGGCTCAAGTGACCATTATGGTGCAAATGTTCAAAGGCGCACTTCCCTTTCACCGGAGTTCCCACCGTTAAATTCCCATCCGTCTAACTTTATTCGTAGCGGTCGTCTTTACGCTATAGGGAACACCGGGCAATGAAAGACGCAGATGCGAAATGAGATGTCGTTTTGCTATTGGGCCCATAATGCGATCCTTTTTCCTCGGTACACTAGACTGTTCCTTGTTCACTTCGTTCTTGCAGAAATTCTTCTTGGACGGTTCTGGCGATTTTGCGGAACGATTCAGGTATCATCTTAAAATGTAGAAATAGGGTTTTTTTAAAATGAATTTAGAAACGATTGCGTCGTATGGCTTTAACTGGTTCATGTATGCATTCTACTTTTGCTGCTTCCTACACTACAAGCCTGACAGAGTATTTTAAGCTTTTGTTTGTAGCAAACAGAAGATATCCAGACGCAGCCTCTTCGTGCTATGGCATGTGCGGCTGTGTTACTTGTTACCCTCTGCAGCTACGTGAAGCTTCTTGATCGAGACGAGGTGAGAGAACAGCTACAGTATACTAATCATGGTTTTCAGTTAGATCAATTTATGAGTTATGCTTCAATGCTACTGTATATTTGAGCATATATCCACTGTGAAACATAACACTTAAAGTTGTGATTCTGCCAACCATAATACTGATCGACGTCGAGATACTGCAGGGTATAGCTATGATGGGCAAATTCGCAGCCGCAGCGCAGAACCTAACAATGGTAGCCGTCGTCATACAAATCGTTAGTGATTTCTGGTGCTTTCTATTTCTTGCCAGCTGATGCAGACGAGTACGCCTATCAGTTCGTCATATTTTCATTTTCAGAAATCAGTGATTGAAACCAAGACGTCGGAGTTCCTGCCATTTGGTGTGATGGTCCTTGGGACGGCCGTCCTTGCTCAACGGACACTGCTGGGCGTGTTGCAAGGAGATATTTACGTGGCTGTAAGTCATCTGACCGTTCGAAGGATCCAACGATACCATAGTTGTCCTTGTCAGAGCATACGCTCTGGGGATCAAGGGCAGTCTTCGATTAGTCATAAACGTTCCTTGGAAATTCTTCTCTGTAGAGTCCTCCCTAGAAAATTGATCAAGTGTTGAATGTTCGATCGAGACGTTCCTTCTGTAGCCATACTCAACCCAATGAAGTACAGTAACCGACGCTCTTTCAGATTGGCTTTGCACCGGGTCTCGCAATTCAGGCGGCCATGCTGTCACTGTTTCACTTCTACCCACCCCTGACTTGGCGCGTTCCTCTACTCGGAACGAGTGTGATTATCTGGGAAAATGGAAGTGAAAAAAACATCTTTTAGGTTGCACGAGTGAGAAGAAGGCAATGTGAAGGAAATTCGTTATGTTCTTGCTTGCCAATCTCTCATCAATACGCTCTTTGTCATCCAATACATTTTATTAAGAAAAATGAAAAAAATGACAGATTAAATCTTTTTGGTCCCTCGTTTTCCTATTCTGCGAAACAATGCGATAAAAAATTTTATTAGACGAAGCAGTTATCGCTTTGATAACCCGTTCCGCTTTTCGGCAAGGCCAAATATCGAGTTACGGGAATGATAACAACGGGGTTTGGCAAATGAGTTGTTCATTGAATGACTGTGACCGCATGCACGTGAAGCTTCACTCCATTGTGGCTATCGTTTAGAGGTGAAAGTCCGTTTGAGCGAGGTAACTTCACTCGCCGAAGAATGGTTTCGGTTATGTCCTAGCAGCTTTTCTGGGTTGTTGTCTATCAAACGAATAATGTCATTACAGAACCGTGACTGCTTTGTCTGGTTTGCTACGTAGCAAGAGTTGTAAGGCTAAATATGAGGAAAATAGACATGGGAAAACAACAAATCACTCGATTCGGCGAAACGGCCAACCATGGTAGAGGAAACAAAGAGATAGCATCATTTGGTTTCAAGAACTATCTAGCACAATCAGGTTCAAAGCCGCATGCGCCATGAAACTTTGGGCCATAACAAGGAAGTTGGCATTTAAGTTACCAATTCAAAACCCTGGAGCCAACTTTTGGCCAATGCCGCAAAATGTATTTTTTTCGAACGCGTTTTCACACTATAGGCAAAGCAGCGTCACTCACGTTTCTTCATCTGCGTGCTATCTCTTACACTTTCATTGCGTTCAATAACAGCGGCCGTTCGTTTACAACTTCACGAAAATAGACATTTTCGTGTGACATTTATATGAGCATTCGCTAATATTGTATTACACAAATCCTGTTGATCATAGATTTCGTGAAACATAACCAATCTCGATTACTAACTGCAGTCCTAAGACGTGTGATTTTTAGATGAGTGCCCTGCGGCCGTTTATATGGCTGGTGTTTGTCTTCAGTCCGTGCTTCCCCTACAAAATACTCATTTACGCTCCCAAATTCGGCTTTGCGCATGTCCAATTCATGGGCAAAATGGCTGATATTCTGCAGGACAGAGGACATAATATAGTGAGCGAAATTTCTTATGAACAGAAGTGCTTCATCAATTCAGGCAACCACATTTGGGAGACTGAGTGAGAATTGTGGTTTGACTACAAAATGTGATATGTTTCCAAGCTATATAGGGTGATATATCCTCTATGAAACATAACCGAAAAAAGTAGTCAACCTGCCAAACTTATTGCTGGAGAGAATAGCGAAATATTGCAGACTATGTTATTCTCCGAGCACGACGCGTCCATTCCAGACTGTACTAGAGTGAAGAACGCGATTAGGATCCCACAAAGTTCTGGAGCTGCCAAAATGGTGCTGTATCTCATACATTTACATTGCCTACGTATCTGATTCAGCTAGTAAGACTACGTTCAGGTTAGTCAATGGAACACCGGGGACATCTTCAAGTGGCCGGCTGTGGTCAGCTCCGTTGCATACATTAAGGTACAAGCTATTACCAGAATATTCAACCAGTTCATGTTGTTGCTTCCAGCGCAGTTACGTCAACGGAGGCTCGTTCACCACACAATGCCGCGCTCTACTCGAAACACCAGGGCTTGTGGAGAATTTAACCAGGGAGAAGTACGATGTTCTGATCACGGAGGCATTCGACTACTGCGGAATAGGTTGGTCTTCACTGAAATTTCCAAATCGGTAGACATTCTGTTTCTCAATCCACGGAACGTTACAGGCAACTTGAGGCTAATCGAATGAAAAATTAACTTTTATCATTTGTTAATCCCTTATTTTCACAATGCTTCACCCTGACGATGAGTAGTTTAATTACAAAGCAATTTTAAGGATTGTCGCATGTGATTGGTGCGAAGTCTCTGGTCACCGCGGCCGTGTTGGCTACTCATCCGGGAATTGCACGCGACCTCGGCATTCCCATTCCACCTTCGTACACCAAAGGTTCTAAAGAATAATTCTTTTCTCTTTGCGTCCATTACAACGACGCACTGTTCCTGAGTTGGTGGCTCACGTCGAAGAGACCTAAACGATGATCAATGGACTATCCTTTACGAAATTATCATTAAGTGATTTACTTCATCAACATCCTTTTCAGCACTGCAACAAGGCAGCATTGATTCGCACTCCTTCTTCGCCCGAGCACGCAACTTCTGGCTATATGTGGGTTGACAATTGTCTGATTTCGTCACAATAAAACTCACAGATGCTGGAATACTTCGTCTGCAACAACCTACAAGGAATGATGCAGTCTCTCTACCAAGAATTCTACCCAAATATGCTAAAATTATCGGTGAGTGTCTATAATTTAGTGTATCTGCAATAATTAAACAGGAAATCCACTCAAATGCTGCAGTGACTTTCTACAACAACGATCCATTGCTGGAATCCGCATCGCCAACCATTGCAAAGGCGAGCATTGCTCTTGATAGACGACCATTATTGGATTAAAATGTTCCGGGAAGTAGTTATTCCGAATTAAGTTTAGCACACAAAACAATGGAGAAAAGCTAAGCATAGTATGTCGGTACTTCTTCCTCCCGAAACACTTTAATCCAACAAAAGAGGATGGAGATAAGTGACAAATGGATACGATAAAACGACGAGATTCGAACTAGAGTTTCTAGAAACAGTAGTAACGTGCTTTTGACATTCGTATTATCCACTACGAGCGGTTGCCTATCGCACTTGGAGACAAACGCAGCGCTGAGATTTCACGAATAATACTTTATTACCGTTTTATAAACCCTAATCAGAAAAGTGTTTGCTCAATGTTCGCTGTTTCAGATGATTTTCATAGGAGGGCTCACCGTGTCGCAGTCTAAGCCATTGGAAGACGTGCGTTTACTTAAGACAAACAAATCGAGAAATTGGAGCACTTCTCAACAAAGGGCGGCCATAGGATTTTCATGATTCTCAAAAATTATGAAAATAATGTTCTTGGGGCAGTTTTTGACGTAGATTCTGAAAATGAACTTCATTTGGCGTAAAAATGAAAAATCGATTTTTTATCGATTTTCTCTTGGAAAAATGTGAAAATTTTTCACAAAGTACAAAAAAACGATAGTCCATATTTCAACATGGTTTTATGTTTTAGGGTTCCTGGGCCACATTTGACACCATTTCGGAAACTTTTAAGAAATTTTAACACTCACTTTGAGTCCAGTATGACAAAATTCTTGCGGATTTGGGTTATTATATGCTCGAGTGTACAGCCGAAAACTAATTAGCTGAAAAGAGCATAAAAATCTATAGAGGTGAAAAACATAGATTTTGGTTTTTTGCGAAAAGCGCACTTTCATGCCACTTTGTAAATTTTTTGCTGTTCATTAGATGGTCATACAAGTCTGTAACAACTGATATTTGATCTACAACTATAGTTCTATCATCCCTAGTTAGTATGACATTATGTGCATTTCCATTCGTCGTATAGAAAATCCCAAACTGTCCACTCTGTGCGTTGTTGCGACTCGCAAAATTTACAAGTTCCAGACATACGAGTGGAAAAATATAAGGA
>JACMIF010005059.1:0-11233 GCA_014805445.1 Diplogasteroides magnus | reverse complement strand
CCCCAAATGTACGTGTCGCCCCCAGCACTTTTGGGCCCAAATCTATGTGTGGCCGACAAAATATGTGGTAAAATCGCAAAATATCTAGTGTGAATTGACAAATTTCCCTATTTTTTTCGCTTGTTTTCTACGTGTCGCCGCCAAAATTTTTTATCCTGACCAAAATGTACGTGTCGCCCCCCACTAGCTCGTGGTCCTCGCCCAGGTATGTGTTTATCGCTACTGTCTTTCACCTGAATAATACGACTGATAGCGCATTTTCATAGCATCTCCATGCGGCTTCTGTGGGATCCTTCTAACCTTGAAATATCTTGTAGCATAGTTGCATGTAGTCATTCTTAACCATATGACGACCTGTTAGGTTGGTACCTTTAACTTTATGGTTTAAGGACTTGTTAATTGGGAAATGATTAGTTACGCTAACATCAAAAGTTCATTTTTTTGGGGAATTAAAAGCGGGGGTTGCCTGTGGGAATCACACACTTTCTCAACTATGTTTAGTAGTATGCCAATATACTTTCGCTCAGGGTCAAACCCCCAAGATGAGACCTCTCACCATTCCCCAAACGCCGAATTTTATGCCGCCTCGCGTCCCTCGCCGCCTTCAGGTACTGTAGCAATATGGTTACGATAGCTGGGTTCTACTTTTCGTTTACTGTATATTAGAGGAGTAGATGAAATTATGGGAGTGAAGATCACGCTCACTGCGGTCTTGAAATGATTAATAACAAATCGCACCTTTGCAGATCACCAACCACCCCTCATCCGGATCGAACATTACCACTGCGACCGCTGCAGCTCCCGCAGCACTCACCACGTCTGCTGCAGTCAATGCCAAGTGAGTCTTGAAATCATACATCGCACATGTGCGGGAAAAGTCGCCCTGAGAAAATGCCATGGGGAAAATGCTTTTTTGGTAAGGACTTTTTGCCATGGTTCATGGATGAAGTCCCCTTGATCTCCGGAATGAATTACCGTATGACCACCACCTACCGTATGGTCGTATTCAGGCCGCCGTCCGCCCGTCGTCCGGTCCGTGTGGAAGCGGCGCAGCCACAGCAGCAGCAGAGCGTCTTCAACAGACTGTACGCCCCTGCACCCACCCGTCGGTCGGCTGTGCAGCCCGTAGCCAAGCAGAGGTACGGTAGTCCGTTGGAGTAGTTGTAAGATGTCACAAGACTCTGGTCCCTCCTCCATTCAATCAATTAGTTTCACTACAAAGTGTTTTCTTAGCTTGACCGTATGTGACGGGAGAGCGTTTGGTGTTATTGGACACTGAATTTGAAAACGTGACACTTTTGGAAAAAAATTTTCTACGCTTATTGCCCGATGCCGTCCTGTGTAAATGTTGCAGTCGTAAAATTACAGTTCATGTAAGAGTGACCTTGCCCTGAATATTGATTAATCTACTGTAATACCCTTTTGTTGCAGTCAGCCGCCGCCGACGCGTCGAATTTCAGCAGCGAAAACGAGTGGAGTGCAGGCGCCGGCGCTACGTTCCGGACGCTCTCGATCGGCAAGCAGGTACCGTATGCCGGGAATTTCGTGCCGGGACAAAATGAAATTTAAAAAAAACTTGCATTTCTTTCAGGGAAGTGAAGGTGCGAAGCCAGGAGGCGGCCGCTGCAGCTGCACCGATCGGTAGAGACCAACCGAAGGCAGAGAATGAGGTACGATATTTTCGTTTCTCGTTGCTCGTTATTATAAAAGTACATCACCCTCCTCCCCCACGTGGGAATATGGAGAAATGTTTGTTGCAGGAGGCGATGGAGGATCACACAATGGACTACGCAACGGATGGAACTCAGACTGAGACAGAGATGACTGCAGAGAAGACCGCCATCGAGCCGGAATCTGCTCCAGAACATGGTTAGTACGGTAGTCCTCCCTGGCCACTGTAGACTCGCACGCTCAAATAGATCACCCTCAAGTGATGGCCACTTTCTCAATCTCGCCAAGAATACTTTATTAGCCACGAGCAAGCGTAGTTGAGCATTAACTGATTGAATACTCTGGATGACGATACTCGTTTCAGGAGCTGGAGAGGCCTTCTCGGAGCAGGTGGATGACACGACACAGGAGGATGAGGAGATTGATGCAGAGAAGATTGAGGAGGCCGAGCAGACGGCGGAGGAGATTGTGACCATTGAGTGAAGAGAAGTGAGAGAATGAAGTCTATGTTCTCCCTCTCTAAGTTGTACAATGTTAATTCTGCTTGCCTCCACTGTATAAGCGCACATTACGAATAAGCCTAAATATCGTTTCGCTTTTATTTTGTTTATTTTTGTCTATTGTGTAATTGGTTGAATTGAATACATACATATAGTAGTTGCTGTATTTAGTCGTTTGCAGTAAGTCCGTGCACCGTAACCGTGTGAATTCCAAAATACTCGCCTGTTTCCCTTATTGGTGTTCCTGGTATGATACGATAAAGATAAGTGCATGTTTAGTTCCCTGCTTCTTCATTGAGTCAAGCGTTATTTCAACGTTGTATTACCTGAAATAATTCGAGGCTTTTACTTTCTTGTCCGGTCAGATTTCTCTGGTCTCTTCCAAGGCTCTGTTCTCTCACCATTGTCTGACCGGCAACTGTCCTACAATCTGACGGCGCGTACTTGGAGGCAGTGTCTTCACTGACATGCAGAAGACAAAGAAGGGCACCATGGACACTTGCGCCGTAAAATGGGACGTAACCATGCATGGGCTAGCCACTTCTACGGAGAGTAAATTTTTTAAAAAAATTCTGGTAACCGAAAATTGAAAATATAGTTATTTTGTCCCTGGTTAGTCACGACCCTAGCCCATGTATGCCCGAAATGATTCGTGTGCCTGAACCTTTGCTGCTTTTGCCAGTTGTTGATTGTGACACAGTGAGACTATAGGCCCATTGCCGGTTAGACAATGGTGAGAGAGCACAGTTATGTAAGAGTTAATAGAGAAAGGTGACCGTGCTTGGCTCTTGTTGCCGGAGGCCGTCTTGATCACTGAGAGAGATGGCGCTTTATCTCCGTCTCTCTTCATTCACCCACTCTATCGGCTCGCTCAATAAGTGCGCCATGGCCATTTGCGCCGTAGTGATGAAATGGACAATTGAGCATGCGATTCACGAGAACGGTGGCGCAATTGTCCATTTCACTATTACGGCGCAAATGGCCATGGCGCAGTTGTCATTTGCCCGACGAATGGACTACTCAATGGCCAATGTATTTATCAGGGGCCGACGGGCATGATCGCTCCTCCTCCACCCACTCTCGGCCTCTTCCATCGATCATTGCGGTGGGTCCTTGAGCGAATGTTATACAGTACTTTATCGGTGACACGGTCTCTTGACGCAATCTGCAAGGTATGTGTTGTTTCAGATATCGATCGTTCTCTGCAGACGGACCTCGCACCTCCACGCCTCGTATGTTCATTCGTCTTCTGGTTCCTCGTTCAATGCGACCGTAACGCGTCGGTCTCACGCGTCGCGGTCTGCGCACTATACCGCAACACGGATATTTTTGTTTGTAGGTGTCGCACACTTGGCAGCTGCACCATCGACTGGATTGGGAGAGCGCGGCCGCACTGGACGACAAGAACCGTCGCGAATTCCAGGTAAGTAATGTACACTGATTGTGATCACACATGGGCAAGGTTAATATGGGGTTAACATGTGCCCTACAGGGAACAACGAAGATGGGCTCAATTCTCCTGTAAAAGTGACCATTTTCTTGTGCAGGGCAATCCATCCCATCGGTCTTGCGCAGAGTGGTGACGTTATCTTGACGCCTACCGGCCACCCTTTCAATTTGTGAAGCCTGTAAAAAAATGAGACTGGTAGCAATATTGCGGCTTTTCCTTAGCAACCTTCGTGTTCACCTAAATAATTATGGTGGTTCCAAAATCACCCCCCCCCCCAAATTGTGAATCACTGACCGAGCTCATCACGTATGTAATGTTTATTTTTGATTTGGGCCGAGTAGCTTAATTGCCCCAACACTTATCACTCACTAGCCGTACAAACACAAGTGAGATGGCGGATTAACAGTTGTATTGGGGATCGTGTCATAGGCTACGAAATGGTTGTTACTTGCTTATTCTTCCTTTAGGCTACATGCAGCCACTCAGTCGTGATGCATCGAGGACGAGAAGTGCATCGCCGCCCAAACGCACCTTCGCTCAAACCCTCAGGACCTACTCGCCTCCATCGGTACGCACCACGAGATCACTTAATTATCTACAGTAACCCATTTATTTATGCTACCGTAAGCAGTGCAGTGCTACAGTACACAACGACCACCCTCTGATTCACTTTCAGAGAGGAACGCCAGAGTTCAAGCGTCTGACGGTCCCTGTAACGCCTTCCTTCATGATGAGAGAGCCACGCACGCGTCGCCTCGAGGTATGACTGGGTGAAAGACAAGAACGCCGTGGACATTTGCGCCATGATGATGAATTGGAATGGGCAAATGCGCCATCGTTCTGGTCGTGCTCGTGGCACATTTCACCATCATAGCGCAAAAGTCTACTGCGCTCTTGTCTTTCACTCGACCGTAGTTCTACAATGTACGGTGGATGCGGACCCGATGACTACCTACCCCCCTCCCCTCATTCTGCGAGGAGATCTTTAACATCCCCCTTTTACTGACTGCCAGCACCGAGAGACCGTCATCGTGTGCCACTTCACACCCTTCTTCCCACAACGGATCGAGGTTAGTGAATGGAAGGCGAGCACTCCGCTGCACCTACTCACGCGTCGCGGTCGCTATATGTTGAAGTAATACAGGGATGGAAATGCGCACTTTTTGTCTTTGATTCTTCTTGTGCGGTGACTGCTGTGTTAGAGAGTATTTTGAACTACAGTAATAGTCTTATTGTTAGGTCAAACTCCGCCCGTAGACCCGGAAACGTTGAAGTCTTCAAGCGACTCCACTACACGTCAACCGTCTCATCACAGAACAAGAGCCGGTGAGTGCACGCGACGCGTTAGTACGCGCGTCGTTGTCACGGGATTACGGTAGTCATTGCAGCGCCGTCTCCTCGTTGCGTGAGAAGGGACTGCCGCCCGTCCCACCTCGACTGAGGAATAGACAGGTATGATAAAGATAATTGATGGGGTATTGCCTACTACAATGTGGTAACGTTTGTCAATAATGGGTTTTTAATTGACCGGGCGGTATTTGGCCGCATGAGTAGTAGATTATTGTTTTGCAAATGAATCCGGTGGTATATCCTATTTACTCAGAATTCAATTTGAGGAATCGAGATACGCAGTGACGGGTGTGGAGGGAGTGAAGAGGGACGTGCACACTGAGAGGTGAGAGGATGTTTACATGGTCTCAATTGAACACTCCAAATACGAACTATTGCTTAATGAGTGTTGTTGTCCCTTTATCAACAAGCCATCTCTAACAATTGATGCATTTGTACGATGATTTGACATCATGAAACCTATATACGGGTTCAACAGATTCAAGTTTCAGATACGCACACGAGGTGCAGGCACTGAGCAAGGAACTCGCCAAGATGACCGAGCCCACGAAGAATTTGGTTGCATCGAAGGACGATGACTACGGGGGGAATGAGACTATTGTGATTGACTGAGGGAAGCTAACTATTAGATGACCATTTTACCGTAGTCAATTCACATTATGCCCTCGCTATCGTAGCTCCTCTTAACATTTGTTACACAAATCTTGTATTGACGTCGATTGAGCCACTCCCCTTTACTCTTTGAGATACAATAGTGAAATGTACTTAAAAATTCGCATATAGCTTAGTTGAAAGATTCGAATGGAACTTATTAAAAGTATATCAATTGTGACCGGTTTCTTTAAAATTGAATTACGGGAATCTTGTAGAAATTGAATAGCGAGTAGCTCTACGAAAAAAGCTTACACTTAGCATTTATTTTTAAATTCTTAGACTCGAGCATAAGCTATTGAAGGGTCATGTACGTTATTTATATTGCTTTAACTTGATTGTCTCTATTTACTGATTTACGGGGATCCTGTAGATATGATATAGGGTTCGAATAAAATGTGTTTTCGATAATTTATTTCGATTTGATACTTTCGATTCACGATGCGTTTTGAAACGCGACGGTATCTACGCAGTGCCCATTTTTTATATTATCCCCTTGGCCTTCATTCCTGCCTCCTCTGTACATGAGAAAGTGCAGTTGCTGCCTCGAAGAAGTGCCCCAGTGGTGGTTGTATGCCCCTCAGTTGTGTGAGTGTGGAGAGGGTACGGTAGTCTTCGTTTCCTCTCTCTCACCACCTTGTGTATCGCCTAGCAAGTTCCCGAGCGCTCTCGTGGCTTCGGTTGTTTCGCAATTGGCGACGTTTTCGCAATTGATTGTACAACTCATCGGCCAATTTCATTGATGATTTTGCTCTTTAATTGCCGAAGGTGCCGCCTCATTGACCTGTAACTAAAATATTGGCCCTGCTAGCAAGACGGATGGATCGAAGACTCACTTAACGATCGTCCCCAATCGCTTGAACCAATATCTGTTAGCCACTTGATACCGCGTCATCACGTGGGCTCAGGCTGCTGGTCACATTTCTCTGCGCTCTCTTATTAAGCTGTTCTCTCACACTATTCTCTGACCACGCATGTGTCATTTGCCAACGCTCGCATGGTAATAATGCAAGCTTGCGGCGTTCCTCGCTAGTGTTGTTCTCTCCATGCTTCAATATTCACTCCCAATAGAATGTCCGACTGTTCGTAGTTCTCTAATCAATTGAGTCTGGTCCAGTCAGACCTAGTTCGAGAATTTGACATGGATTAAAATGTTTCTGAATCCTCTGAACCACTTGTCATTTGTAGTCGTATGCTAATGGACTGCGAGAGTGTTCTCGACGAGCGAATCGACCCGTACGAATTAGAGGTGAGCGGTTTTCGAGGCATTTCGGATCTTTTTGTGGTTCTCGAGGTTTTCTTCTTTCTATTTCCTGTCTCCCCGCTCCGAGAAGGGGTTATATCTTTTCCATGTAAAAAAAATTGGACGGGCATACGATTTTGAGCAAAACAGTTTGGTTTAGAGCAAGAACACGTATTCCTACGGATTGAACAAAGGATAATTTTTTTTGTATTTACCTAGTTGTTAGTGTTACAGCGGAAATTCTAGAGGCTCAAATATGATCCGCTACTTCTTACGAAGTAACGGATCATATTTGATCCTCTAGTATGTCCGAAGTAATGTTCTAAAGAGCAGAAGGGATTGATTCACATTCGAGGAAACAAATGGTTAAAGTGTGATATTATTTCAGCGATTGCGCGATGCGTACGAGACGCAGGTGAAGCGGGGCCAGCCGTCTCATCTGGCCAAATTCAGGTTTGAAATTTGCGAATTCGAAAAATTTAAATTTCCCGCCCTGAATCTAGAATACCAGTCACGCTCACACTGTTTTCTATCCGCAAGTACTCTAGTGATTCCTGAATCAGGGGGTTCGAATTCGAATTTCTCTGCGCTGTTTGCACGAAGAAGAGTGGATAAATCGATATTTGTAGCTTCGCGCATGGCCTCATCAAGTCGACCAAACAGGACGTGCATCAGGGAATCGCCATACTCGAACGTTCGTTTCTTTATTTCTCGGAGTTTAGAATTTAACGACTTGTGTTTATTTTAAATAGTGGTAAACGGAGCAGTAATAGTCGCAAGACCTATAGTATTTGCCTATCCAATTCTATCTCGCCGTTGTTATAAAGTCAGGGGAGACACCATGGAGTAGTCATTGCTGCGTAACCTGTTTTGGCATCCTACATTTATGCTGCCGCAAACAATACACAAGCTACATTACCGTTCCTGCGCACTCATAAAGCCTGCTGGATGTTCGTATTTCGAACTGTTTTAATAGTTATTTTTAAAAGCTAATTTTGAATACTCCCAAACATCGCGGCATATCCATGAACAGCTGTTGCAGGACTACTGTAGCATTGATTGATGACATTACATTGTCCGTTCGGGATAGAAGAATGATTCTAACAGATTACCATTTCCAGAGTTGCTGCGTGAGGAGGGTGCTGAGATCTCGATGCGCGACTACATCTACTACCTCGCGGTGGGACACGCGAGACTCCGGGTAGGATGTGTCGCACAACGATTCCTAGCATTACGGTACCTGTGACCCTAATTTCTCAATGAGATAAGAGCGAAGGCAAAGTGATGGAATTTTAGACGAGTGCTATAGGGTCGAACGTGACAACTTAAATTGAGAATGTGGATGTGCACTACCTTCCGTATTGTAGCAAGCTTTTGAAAATTGATTGGTAAATGACTACAGTAACCCCAAAACAATTGTTGCAGGAGTACGACAGAGCACTGGCGTACATTGAGACGCTGCTCGGATCGGAGGCGAACAACCGACAGGCACTCAATCTGAAGGAGACCATTGAGCAGAAGATGAGAACGGGTGAGGAGGGTGAAGTGCAAGGGAGAAAGACGGCATGGCAATGGATATTTATGCCGTAATGGCGAAATGGACACTTGCCGCAGTAGTAATCAAAGCTCGAGTTTAATGATGACACTTGATGTGTTCACTCAGCACACTCTCATCTGAACGAAACATGAGCTCGTACAGTGAAACCCGGCGGGGAGAGCCGTTAATTCATGGTGCTTAAGTCCAGTTCACTATTATGGTGAAAATGCCAATGATTGATTTCCACGGTGGTATGGTGATCATGCCAATGTATGACTTCCTCCCATTGCAGATGGTCTGATTGGTGCGGCCATCATCGGTGGAGGGGGCGCACTGGTGCTTGGAGCAATTGCAGCCGCACTCTTCGCTGCCAAGAAGTAATGGCCTTGTATTTGCCCGTTGTGTCATAAGTACGCCCTAACCCACCGACCCTCCGTACCCGACCACCATGTACCATACTGTAGGCAACGGAAAGTCACGCGAACGATATATTTTGGGCCCCACACGGAGCTTTGAATACCAATTCTCGCTTTTTGAATAACAACGTCGTAATGAGGCAATCTCACTAGGAGTTGTGTGCAATTGATTTGGCCTAATTTATGAATTTTCTATTTTAAATGCAGATTTGAAATCATTCAGGCGCAATGAACGCAAGTGAGCGCGCGATGTACATGAATTTGCCCGCTCCCGATTTTCTGCCGCTCCCAATTCGACGACTACCGTAGCCCCTCTATCCACACCACCCTTATTTCCCCTAAAACTTGTGTATACGGTAGTGCTATATTTATTATTGAATTTGTTTGGCTGTTTGCGACCGTAAGGACAACTTTTTTCTGTTGGAGTTCAAACATTCCATCTACTCTACTTCTTCTAATGTTCTAGTGGTTAGAGTGTATCTGGATATGGTTTATTCATTTTCATCTACTTGTCGGTCTGCGATTCGTATTATGGTATTGATCAATATTCATGAACTTCTCCTTCCTCTAAATGACTGTATGGGAGGGATTTTCTTGTACATAAAATCCTTCACGTTGTATTTCAGAGTCCGGTCAGCAGATTTATCTTGTAATTTAGTTCGAATTTTCTACGTGCATACGAAGTTATTGTGCATAGTGACGATAAAGAAAATGTTTTTATTGATTGGGTTATTAAATCACCCAATGAAATATAAAGGAACATTATTGCATGTTGAGCACAGGTTTTAAGCAAATGCCATCCTAACCATCCCATGGTTACATGAGTGAAAAACGAATTGTCCCATCAGACACCAGATTAATTGGAAACGATAAATTGCCTATTTCTGTGACGCGTTGAAGCATTCGGGAGTGCTCACTTAATTTTTTTTGGCTATCTTTCATCATTAAATCGGAATCGATAGTCACCTGAACTTCATTATCCTAAATACGTGTGATTTTCTCCGATTTTACATGTCTCAGATCAAATTCAAATCTTCTGATAATCAACGAGACAGAAATTAACTTGCCAATGTTAATTTCCCCATTTTTTACAATGTAAATGTCTCCCCCCGTCCATTCTCTTCATTCGCCTGTATAAAAGGTGGCCGTCCTCTTCATTCTCCTCATTCAGTCGTCATGGCTCAGTCCGTTCCTCCCGGAGATATCGCCACCCAGCCCGGCACCAAGATCGTCTTCAACGCCCCCTACGATGACAAGCACACCTACCACATCAAGGTTCGTTCTGGGACCTCTGGGTACTGTAGCTGCTCTGGTTGTTGTTCTACCGTAGTCTTACCGTAATCCCTTCAGGTTGTCAACTCCTCCGCTCGTCGTATCGGATGGGCCTTCAAGACCACCAACATGAAGAGGCTGGGAGTCGACCCTGCATCTGGAGTCCTCGACCCCAAGGAGGCCGTCCTCGTGGCTGTCTCCTGCGACGCCTTCGCCTACGGACAGGAGGTACGGTAGAGGGATGGAAGGGAACTGTAGTTGGAAGGTAACGGGAGAGGATTACTGTAGCATTGAATGATGTCCTTATAGGGGTTACTGTAGCAGTAGTGGTAGTACTGTAGCATGAGAGTGTATCTTCGTAAATAGTTTGTTTGCAGGACACCAACAATGACCGTATCACCATCGAGTGGACCAACACCCCCGACGGAGCCGCCAAGCAGTTCCGCCGCGAGTGGTTCCAGGTACTGTATTCTCTCGGGATACTGTAGCATTGGCTTGGTGGATCTACTGAGTTATTGATTACCGTAACCTTTTCTCTTGCAGGGAGACGGTATGGTCCGCAGAAAGAACCTCCCCATCGAGTACAACCCTTGAAAGAACCCCTCACCTCTTCTGATAAAGAGACTCTGAAAAGTAATATTCTTGCATAACACGAATTGCAAACTGAGAGAATGGGCAGAACATGTGGGAATACTGTAGAATGGGTTACTTCGTCTGTGCATTACTGTCATTCTGATATTTCGTCTCGATCCTCGCGTTCGGTCTGAATCTACTCCTTTGAATCTTCTCTTCTTGCTCGCTTTTCGTCTTTAGTTGTGTTCGTGCTTCTTCATTATTATTCATGTAATCTTAAGTGAAATGCGTTCTATATGTAGTGCTGCTGAAACATAAGACGAATCACGTCTAAAGACGATAAATACGACGAAATAGCATGTAAATATGAGAGAGTAACCGTCTTATCAGGGTGTTCCGAAAGTCCTTGCCGTTTTTATGTTTTCTCGTAATTTCTCTGCGGAAACTGCGTTCCATCTCCAAACAACTGCTGCATAAATATGTTCAGGTGCACACATGTTTACCATTAGCGGGTGATGACGTCACTCCTTCTGGTGACGTAATGGCAGTCGATTTCCCAACACCAATTTT
>JACMIF010005058.1:0-11234 GCA_014805445.1 Diplogasteroides magnus | reverse complement strand
ATATCAATTACGCAGCATTCAATTGAATCAGCACAATAATTAAACACAGAAGAAGGATTAAGAGAATCAAGAACAAAAATAGCAGCGCCACCTCCACGACCATCTATTACAGCCCTGTCACTGCGAAATATCAAATATTTAGGGATACTGTAGATCGAATCAATATCGTCAGGGGTTAGCCAGGACTCTTGCACCGAAATTATACTGTAGTCAAAATTGCGCAACAGGAAATGGAGTTCATAGATCTTTGAATGAATAGAGCGGGCATTGAAAGAACAAATATACAAAGAACCGGAACCGGAAGTAGCTAATGAGACTGGAGATGCAGCGGGTACATGGTAATTAGAAGCACGTGATGAAACAGGAACGAATGAATTGTCAATCCCAGGTGAAATACTTTTCACCTGGGATTCGTCGGGGTTGGTTTGAAAATATATTTTGCCCGGTTGAAATATGCTTCGCATAGTTTATTTGACATCGCATTCTGCGATTCTTTGATCAATTGTTTGCACCTCGTACTTAAAAAATGATGATTGTCCAACAGCGCAGTTTTACTTTCGGAATAGAAAGAGCATATTGATTTGATTACGGTATTCCTTGATTAAGGTACTAAGTTGAACTAGGCCGTGAGGCATACGATTTCTGTTAAGAAAATTTAGTGCTTGCAATTCTTATTCAGGCACTAAATTGAGACAAACATTTGATTGGTTACGGTAGCTTTATGTTCAGAGATAGAAAGAAGTAATAGATTAGGGTACGGTAATGATTCCCTTGATTACGATATTTCTTGAGGCACTGAACTCGGTCGCGAGACGCATTGGCCCGATTGGCAGCACCGATCATTTGGTTCGTCAGCAGGAGTATGGATCGGGTGGGATAGCGTTTATTATTTATGCAAACTAACTTGAAAGTCAGCCCCCAATATGTTCCGCATGAAACATAGCAGAATCATGGATCATGTGGGAGATTGAATATTGTATCGGGTGAAAGAGAAGAGCGCCTTTGTGTAAATAATGAAAAGGACGCATATGCCATCTTTCTCGGCGCAAAGGTCCATTTCACCATTTTGGCTATCTACGGCGCTGTTCACTTTCTCCCGAAACGACGCCCTAACATTCGGGAAACGAAATATTTATATTTGGTGTAATGCATAGGAGACGAACAGCATGTTATTGTGAGACTACATGCTTTTTACTCTTACGTGAAACATATCTGGTTCCAGTTAAATGAAAAAGTACTACCGTCTTATTTTTACCGTGATGGCGCAAATGTCCAAGGCGCGCCTTTCATCCGTTCTATGACTGTTGGAGTTGCATTGAATAACAGATAGTTTTGAATAAGAAAAGATACGGACGATTGGTGCAGTAGATGTGAGAACCTCTTTGGGTTGTGTTTCAGCAGTTCTAGATAACACAATTTACAGAAAGTAGTGATATTTTCATTGGATCGTGTTTTGAAATATGTGATGACTTACATGACTTGCAATGTTCGTAGAATATTGGTATTATGAGCATCGATCGATTGTTCAGATTACGGTATCCTTAATTATTGATTGATTTGCAGGGCATCAGAGGCTACGTGCACACGGCGACTGCGCCTCGTGGGGAGCTGAAAAGTGGCAATCTCTACTTTGACAACGAGGAGGAGATGTACGTCCCGATGGTAGGTTACAGTAATCTTGTTTTCCGTTCGGGAACGATCAATATTGTAGCGAACACTTGATTTATATATTGTTAGTGTGGGCCGATGTGTTACGGTAGATTTCCACTTGAGACCCAATTCGGTTCATTCAGGTGACAGAGAAGATGTCGGAGTCCTTGTTGCAGATGATTATGGAAATGGAGGAATTGGTGGTGAAGAGAAGGTACGGGGATGCGGATATTTTACTCTTTTAAAAGCAAATTTCGAGTTGAAGTATGAATATCGTGCTATTTTTATTCCTTGACATAAAGGAGATATTGCCAATTTCTGTGATTATATTTCTTTATAGTAATTTTGGATTGAAAGTACCATACAGAGCGTCCTACAGATCTATTCATTCCCTGTAACACACACTTTATAAGTTTTGTGTTGCATACTTTCACCGACATCAGACTTTTATTGGAAAACACTCACTCCTTTTGTAAATCATTTACCTTTCAGACGCTTTCTCTCCGACGAGGAGCGTCGGAAGTTGGCGGAGGCTCGTGAGCTGTTCAAGGTTACTGTACCCGAAGCATCTGATCAGATAGAGTAGGCCGTATTCGTGTACTCGCACGTTGTAACTCTCTTGTAATACCCATTCCGCAAGGCTTATCATAGATTTCTTGGAATATTAAGATCTATAAGAAGAAATCCGGTATCATTAGTAGTATGTGTAACCGTTTTAGCACTAAAACAAAAGTTCCTTGTGAGATCTGTTGCGTTTTCTACTTTCTCTATGATCAAGATTGTAAGATTCGCTGTATATTTAGCTCTGTGTGCTTTGCAACAGGGAGTGCCTCTTCTCCGTCCCCTTACCGTCGGTTCTTACTTGTGTCGGGGTACGGTATTCGATCGATATTGGCAAAGCATCTTTTCCGTTCCGTTCAATCGATGTTTCGATTCGCTGCCAAACCGTTGTTTAGCAATCCGATTGTGCATAATCTCCTCTGTATTACTTTCTCTGTTTTCGATTCGAGTGCCAACTATTATATCGATGTTTATCAAAGTATTTATTCTTTTATTTCGGCTCATTTAAGGAACAATTTATATTTTATCGATTATTTTTTGCCTTTGTTACGTTGGTATGTTTTGAGTATGCGCCCTTGCCGACAAAATATTTCATTTTCAAATTTGCATTGTATTTTTCACTCTTGCCGTTATTGTCGGTTGTGATACTTGATAATATGTTTTCATGGACGCTGTGTTCTACACATTACTTTCTCGAGAGCATCCTTGACTTTCAATATCATTTGAAACATATCCTCACACGGTTCTGCCTTGTTCACCTAGGGACCCCCACTCCAATGATTGAATAATTTGCGAAACGTACCCGAACCGGGTTTCGAATTTCTTCTTTCTCGAATTGAACCAGATTATTACAGTATCCCTCAATGGAATCTGCAGTGAAGGAAGTGGCACTGGTGGGAGATCAGCTCTTCAATCACTCTGCACAGTTGAGGCCTGTCATTGACAAGTACGGTATTCGCTTCAGGGGTTACTGTAGATTTGTGGGATTACGGTAGACATCTGAAAGGATATGATGTGCTAACCTTTCATTACTAGGATGATTCATTCACTGTTGTTTTGATTTGGCTTTACCCTGCTTCTAGGCACCTTGTAGCAAATTTGGTACATATTTTTTGTCAAAACGCGGCGGAACGTATCTTTTCAGTTCACGGAATCCTCAAACAAAGTATAGCTAAAGACACGGATTTTCTTGAACAGAGTGCTAGTTTTTACAGATTAATAGTAGGTCAATCCGAAAATAAAAATAATATCACTTGCCATACTCTTCATTAGCTGAAGACTGGGAAGATGTTCCTGGAATATACGAACCAACCTTACTCCTGCAGGTCTTCACGCGGCCAAGGCCTTATACGAGGCGCCAATCCATTAATGACTGGCAGGGACATCATACGGTTATTTAATTATCTTTGTCGTTCGCGGAAGGCACATTCTATGCTCTCCTTGAGTTAATATTTCTTCGGCCAACAGTCGTCATCGGTGATTAACAGAAGGGTGACGGATAACTACTACATGGACATTTGCGCAGTAATGGTGGCGCATCTGTCAATTTCTCCACTATGGCGCAAATATCCATAGCGCAGTTGTCTTTCATCATAACAGAGATGTGTAGGAATCAATTCGTTCTCGTCAGGCAAGAAGAACTCTTGTGGAGACGGTGACAGTGATGGCTACGTGGGCTGTGACATGATTAATCTCACTGAGGTATTATCCTACAATCATATTTTGAATTTAATGCTATTTCTTTTATTTTAAATATTAGCTCGATTTTCTTAAAATGATAGAGAATATCGAATTCTTAATAAAATGATTGATAGGGCTATTATTTTTGTGTTTCAGTGATAGTATTTATGTTCCAGGCTAGCTCACACCATTGGTATTTGACACTGTTGAGATGCGTTTATTATAAGGAATATAATTGCAGATGGAACTTACTGATTTTTATCGATAGTGATTGGACAGTACGTTTTCTGTTTCTGCAAAAGATTGTATGCTAGGTAAATATGAAATCTGTGCTGTGCTCATCAACGTATTCTTCCCATTATCAGGAATAAAATTACAGTTGGACATGACCGACTGCAGATCGGTGCTCATGTTCACTCAGGAGGTATTTATTTTAAAAATAATTATAATTCGGTTCTTAATATTATTGTCGAAGGAACATAACGACAGGCATTTTTACACACGCGTGGGTTTTTTTTCCAAAAAAATAGAGCTTGTAGTACCACTATTCGTAAAATGAAGTTTAAAAGTTAAAAGAACTTGCAGTTTTTGAGCCTGTTTATATGTCGCCACGAATAAGACTTGCCTGATAATCAGGGTGTGATTCCTCAGGTGAAGCATACTGTAGGCCGACTGGACGTCGTCATCTGCAATGCGGGAGTGATGGGACTCCCATTCGAGGTTATTGTTGAATATTGGACTAAATTTGAATGTGGGCGAGATGGAAACATCTCCGAAGCGGTTTGCTACTGTTCTGTTTCTATTATATTGCATCGGTGCGAACCGAATGTGAGGGGTTGAACGGTGTTCTGCCGAAAATTGATCAATCTACTCACGGTGCATCTTATTAGATTCGTGTTGCTTAATTTCACCGGTAGTCCACGTTATTCGGAAATTTTCTTTTCGTAAATATTTTACCTTTCAGACGCTGTCTCTCCGACGAGGAGCGTCAGAAGTTGACGGAGGCTCGTGAGCTGTTCAAGGTTACTGTACCCGAAGCATCTGAGCAGATCGAGTAGGCCATATTCGTGTACTCGCACAGTGTAACTCTCTTGTAATTCCCATTCCACAAGGTTTCTCATAGGTTCCTTAGAATGTTAAGATCAATAAGAACAAATCAGGTACCATTATTTGCATGTGTACCCGTTTTAGCACCAAAACAAATGTTCCCTGTGAGATCTGATACGTTTTCTACTTTCTCCAAGATGAAGGTTGTATGATCCGCTGTATATTTAGCTCTATAAGCTTTGCAACATGATGTATTCTATGAATACATCTTATCCCACTTAACTTATCTAAGCATTGGTTCTTCCTTGTATCGGGATACGGTATTCGATCGATATTGGGAAAGCGTCTTTTCCGTTCCGTTCAATCGATATTTCGATTCGCTGCCAATCCTTCATTTAGCAATCCGATTGTGCATAATCTCCTCTGTATCACTTTCTATGTTTCCGATTCGAGTGCCAACTATTATATCGGTGTTTATCAGAGTATTATTCTTATATTTCGGTTCATTTAAGAAATATAATTATATTTTATAAAATAATTTTGCCTTTGTTACGCTGGTATGGTTTGAGTATGCGCTCTTGCCGATAAAATATTTCAATTTCAATTGTGGACTGTCTTTCTTGTTTCATACCGTCATGGTCGGTTACGATACTTGATAATATGCTTACATGAATGATGAGCTGCGACAAATTACTTGCTCGAATTCTTCCTTGATTTTCAACACTCGTTGAAACATAACGCCACATGGTTCTGCATTGTTCATCTTTGAACCTCTTACCCCAATGATTCAATGATTAGCGAAACGTAACCGGACCGGGTTTCGTATTTCTTCTTTCTCTAATCTGTGCAGTTTATTACAGTATCTCTCAATGGAATCTGCAGTGAAGGAAGTGGCACTGGTGGGAGATCAACTCTTCAACCACTCTGCACAGTTGAGGCCTGTCATTGAAAAGTACGGTATTCTATTCACGGGTTACTGTAGGTTTGTAGGATTACGGTAGACAGCTGTAAGGAGTAATGGTGTGACAAATATATTGCTTCACAATGAATACTCTGACTGTATTGTCGGTTGTCAAAATGACGCTGTTGAAGAAAGGAATCAATTCATGCTCAAGTGATAATGATTTATGAGCAGACCAGTGCCGAAATTCACCTGGGATTTTTTTAGCAAACTTCTCAAATCAAGAATTGCTTGGGAATTAGAAGTAGTTGGAATTCATTCAGTTCATTATCAGCTCGAAATACCAAATACCTGGTAATCAGGCAGGTTTAGTACTTCTGGTGGTTAACCCCCCCCCCAACACAGGAATAAAGATGACATGGGATGACATCCGCAAAATCAAGCGGTGCCCCCAGTAAACTTGAGTAGTAGTCAAACAGCATGTCTACCTCTAGAAATATCTGATATCATCTAGAAGGTCCTGCCGGACTCCCCTAAATATCGTCCGATACCCCCTAAAAGAGGAATAAATATGTGTCTGTGGGTGAAAAACAATAGCGCCATGGACGTTTGCGCCATAATGAACAAATGCATAGGTGCGCTCTAATTATCAGAATGGCTCATCTGTCCATTTCACGATTACGGCAAAACTGTCAATGGCGCTCCTATCTTTTATCAATTTCTGCTCAGATTCGTGAACGCGTTTGAGCGTCAGCGACACAAGGAGATCGACGGCCTGCTGAGGGCCAGTCATTCGGTAAACATTATTGATATTCTTAATTTAATTTGAACTTTATTATAGCGGATTTCATAACGTTCATGACAGTTTTGTACTTTGTTTATGTGAAACAGGTTATTTGTGGTTTCATGAAGAATTTTTATGAGTGGAGAATACGCGTGTGGTAATATGACGTGCCCGTCGTTTACTTTACAGTTAGGTGACTTCATTGCGAGAAAACATTACATTTTGATGACTTTGATCAAAATGGAATGGTACTCTTGAATACTTAACGGTATATTTAGAGGACGCGCAAAGAAAAAAATGTATTCATTACTTCTGCTCCTATCAAGTTATCCTAGGGCGTCGTAAATGGGACTATATTGACAGCCGTCAAGACTAGTGCTGTATTCGAACTGAAAACTCGACCGATCGAGTATAGACGCAGACGTAGAAATGGTGCAAATTTTTACCGGCTGTTAATATAGTCCCATTTACGACACCCTAAGTTATCCCTTTTGCAGCTCGTAGAGGCGGCCGAAACAGCCTCCGAGGTTCTCCTCCGAGAGGAAAGACTGACTGCCATCACAGACAAAGTGAATCGAATGGCTGACAGAATGGAGAGAATGACCACGCCCACATATCAGAAGGTGGGTCTTAAGGGTATGTTATGGGGTACGGTAGTTGGTAGGGACACGGCTGTTGGAGGAGTACGGTAGTTTTCAAATTTTTTTAGTTTTTTACACAAATTAATAAATGACGAGCGGAATTCAATTTGTTATCACGGGAAGTTTCACTACCCGCCATTTTCAATTCCCTACATAATTATTAATAGCCTTGAAACTGTTGGGAGACAATTCTGTGTTGGCCTTTTTTCGTTTTCGTTATAAAAAATGACAGCTGGATGATGATTTAAATTATCGTATTCCTAACTTTTCGTTGTAGGAGCACTCGGAGTACCTCGCATCGATCAAGGAGCAGCAGCGACAGTATCTGGAGCTGTGCGAGAAGGAGGCAATGAGGAAGATGAGGATGAATGCGGGAGTGGAGGGAGGACGATGAAGGGATACGGTAGGATACTGTAATACACAAATATTCCCTTCGAGACTCATGGTGCTTTTGACCTCTACAGCACGTAAAATGTGTTATTGGACGTTGACACTGAGCAATACATATATGCAACACAGACATTATATCAACAGATCAAAGTCGTGAAAACGATGCTTTTCGCATGCCCAATTTCCAGTAGAAAACGAATTCACTCTCCAGGCCAATCAATCGGTGGACGAAATAATTCTCGGCCTCTCTGAGGCATTTGAGGCAAAGACGAAGGCAGAATGGAGACCCCCAAGGTGGGAAATCGGCTGAAACACAAGACTGCCATTGTCACTTGCCCTATAATAAGGATTACGGCATCCTCAACTATCTTCAGACCTCCGCGATCCGAAAGTCTTTTGCGAGAATCGAGCCATCGCCGAAACGCCGAACATCAACAGGAGGACCACGTAGACACATTCCAGATAGTGGTGAGAACCGAATCAATGAACAATTGAGCCACTGTACTCCAATCAATCAATAATCAAGTTACCGTGCTTGAGGCGAGATCGAGAGACCGAGGTGGGGTATTGATTGATTCAAGTATTTTTTTGTTTCCAACGAATTCAGATGAGTTCCGGTGTATTTGGAGTGTCCATGAAACATAAGTAAAATGCGAGAGTCCGACGGGATTGTTGATTGAATTCGGCTCTACTCAATATGTAAACAATCAAAACAAAACACAATAAGCGGTTTAAATGTGCCCTTCTTCTGTATACCGTAACATAAGGAAGCAATCAATATTCGCAGCTCAGTCGCTCGAATTTAATTGCTGAATTAGAGGATAAAGCTGTTGTAAAGGGCCTACTATTCTGATTGATCAAAACAAAACACAATTCTCGTGTTATTGCAGTAACTTCACTCCTAGCAGTCGTCTCTACGGTATGAAGACGACTGCGATATGAAAGAAGCAGATGCGAAAAGAAATGTCACTTTTTGCTAAACGGAATGGAGCTTACTTTTTTTCTCTAGACATTTGTAATGTCAAATATCAGTCAGAATCGTAGGCGCTTCACAACAGCTTTATCCTCTAAATCTGCAATGAAATTCGATAATCTGAGCTGCGCATATTGATTGATTCTTTATGTTGCGGTATACCGAAGAAGGGCACAATTCAATCGGTTATTGTGCTTTGTTTTGATTGTTTAGATATTTACCCAAAGATATGAGGGGTGAATTGGTTTCTTATCGGATTCAGAACATTTAGATTGTCTATGGAACATATCTGATTACGGGGTACAAGCTTGCTGTTCGAATTGCAGATCCATGTTCGAGAAGGGCGCAGAGGAGGAGCAACGAAGGGCAGTACTTGAAGAGAACGCGCACAGGAACAGCACTCTGGTATGATATTTTGATTCTTTAAAATGTTTTCTTTATTTATCGGCTCCCACTAGCGAGTGATCCCTAAAATACCAACTCAAATGTTATGAGGACATGGAGGGCCAGGAACGAAATCAATCAGCATTTTCTTATCTGGTTATGTATGAAGCGGATTTGTAAGAAAATGTTACGACTATTCAATTGATCTGAAAAGAAGTATTGTTTTTTTCTGAAAAAAGTGATACGGCGAAAAACATGTGGGCTTGAAACGCTCATAAATGTATCGTATTTTTAAATCCCATTAGCCGCAAAACGATATTGAATCTAGGAAAGCAACCGATACTTAAGCCAACGGTGAAACACAACACACCTTTTCTATTTTTTGGATTCCTTCATTTCTGCCCACGACTTTTTTCATATTTATCCAGGACCGTTGACAGTCCTTTCTGCACCAAAAGTGTCAATCAACTAAAAGGAGAGGGGGACCGAATAAACATAATTACATTGCGCATCCATGTCCTTCATCTAAAATGTGCATAGACAAATACATCATTCCAGTCGTTAATGCTCCCGGAAATATCCAGTGCATCCGTATTCTAAAAATAGTCAGGATAATCACTTGCCTATAAATTGAAGTTTTCCCCACATACTCTCTCCTTTCTGGCCTGATGCAGTCTAAAGTTTCTGAAACGATTTGTAATGCCTTTTTCATTCATTTGCTCAGAGCGGTTATCTTCGATGGATAGGAGATTCGACAAATGCGAAATGCATAACATTATGAGTTTTAGAAACCTTAATACAAATTCATTCGTCATGTCTTGTTCTAGGCTGAGCTTCCATCATCTTGCGCGCGTGATATTGTTCCCTGGCACTGCGCTGAAATTATTTTATTATATTTATATTATAACGGTCCATCATCCACTGATTCGAAAAAATACTTGTTAACTTATGAGCGCTGTGAAACATACCCTTTTTGGCTGCCGAGAAAATTCGTCCGGATGTTGAAACGGCTCGAGAATTGTGTTTCTAGATTGCCTAATCACCTCAGATGGGCAACATAATAATTCCTGATCTGAGGCACATGCAATATGAGAACTCTAGCTCAGTTGCTCCTATCCTCGCTCTCGACCCTCGCTACTCCCCCGTTTCATCCCGTTATTATTGTTGCGCAAGTGTCCATTTCACCATTTCGGCGCAAATGTCCATTTCATTTGGTCATTACACCATTATGGCGTAAATGTCCATGAGCGTCTTCAAGTATCCTCATCTCGCCGTGTCGTTGTGGTGTTTTGCACCGTGATAGTATTCTGATCTGATCGCCCCGCCGATTCATGATCGATTCACTATTACGGCGCAAATATCCAGGAGCGTCATCGAGCATCCTTCCCCTCCCCAACCCCCAAGTTGATCTTTTCCCAAAGTTAAGATTTCAAAAATAGGCTAAGCTCCTTTTGTAGGGGAGAGGAAAGACCAAAGATCAAACTACAAATGCGTGTCGAGGCTGGACCTATTACTACTCGAGCTATTTCGTCATATTGGAATATGTTTCAACAGTGAGATATAGAGACAACAGCAACAGTTCAGTTGGTATGCGTCCGATTTCGTCGATTTTATGACCGATAATTTTTCCATGTCACGTCCATCGTTTTCATGAATGTTTTTGTTACTCTTTCATCAGTAATCATTTGGTAAAGCCGATTTTGATCAGCATTGTGCGATAAGAATGACATTTTCGCCTCACA
The DNA here is from genome assembly GCA_014805445.1 of Diplogasteroides magnus. NCBI lineage: Eukaryota > Metazoa > Nematoda > Chromadorea > Rhabditida > Diplogasteroididae > Diplogasteroides > Diplogasteroides magnus. The sequence goes on along the minus strand of JACMIF010005058.1, from coordinate 481 downwards.
ATTCCGTTCGTTCTGCATTTGAAGTGAAATAGTTTCACATTAATTTTACTGATGAATATTTTATTAGTGCTCTAGCCACACAATATCATTTCATCTCTGCGAAAACATTGATAGAAAGCCAATAATACCAAACCAAACATGTTGATTTGTCCTTATTATTGGGTAATCGGGCCAAGAAAGATGGCTCCGATACCTCTCAATTACTACTTGTGCAAGATAGCAGTACCTCCTCAGCGTTCGGGATGTCGTTATTTACCGTAGGTCTTAGTGATGATTGTCTCGTCAACAACGGAGCAGTTCACCGTATCGTGCATGTGACGCTGGGTTGTGTGCACTTTGCGGACCTTAATGTGATTTCATTAGGAATGGATGGGATCAGGAAATTGGTTCGAAAAAAGAAAGACAAAGGTAATTGCAATGGTCTGAAACACAACGGCTTCATTTGCGGTAAGTTGATTCTGAACTTCACGTTCCTTATGGG
>JACMIF010005057.1:0-10624 GCA_014805445.1 Diplogasteroides magnus | reverse complement strand
TCTACTTCAAGGAAAAAAATCAGAATTTTATTCGAAAGTTTCCCACCCGGTTCCGCCTAGGTCGATTTTAGCTTGAGATGAAAAAATATCAAGTCTTAAATAACAAACGCTTGCACTTGGGGCACTTGGGATACATTTGACATTCGACGACTTGTATTAGGCAAAATATTGGTTTGCCAAAACAGCAAAAGTATTGTCAAGTGTTTACAGGGCGCGGATTGCGACAAGTGCAAGCCGATGCACAACGACCGCCCGTGGAAGGCTGCTTTTCGAGAATTTTAATAAAGTTAGTTTGTGAGAAAGTGAGCAACTTCTGAGTTTAGCGATTTAATCTTTCTTCATTGCCGTTTTCAATAAGTTCCTATTATTACGGCGCAAATGTCCAAGGCACTACTACTCAGTAGGGTTTCTAAATCGGTAATAAAGCGTTTCTCATTTATCTTATTTCCGCGGAGCGGTTGTCTCTAAGTACGACCGGTCTGAGTGGAACAGACGAATCAGGAAAGCACTTTACAACTGATTTATAGTCCTTGCTACTCAGTTTCGGGCGTCGCTGTGGGAGGATGGTCAGATATTGCTTCACATTTTTTAAACAAAGATTGGTAACGGAAATATTGCTGCGATATGAATCAAATGTAGATATAGTGTCTGTGTTGCTTACTTGTGCCATCGTAAAAGAATTGTGCTCTTTCCACTTTTTTCTGTTGCAATTGCGAGCACAACACTGAAGTGAGCTCTGGGAACAAACGCAAATATTTGGGGGCACCAACACCAATCGATAAACCATAGTTTGCTTGCCAAAATCAATATCAAGCCCAAATACTTGTTAAGCGACTATTGACCCAACAACAATAATTTGGTTGCGCTTGCGCATGGGGATCCATTTGACATTTGTAGAATTGTATTAGACATAAAATTGGGTCTACCATAACAGCAAAACTATCGCCAAGTTCTTGCAGGGCGTGGATTGCGACAAGTGCAAGCCAATGTATAACGACGGCCAGTTGAAGGCTGCTACCTCCTTCGAGGCAAACGAGTGCAGGAATGAGTCTCGACAAATTTGGTCCTGTACAGGAATATCGTAATCTCGCCAAGATTACACTAGCATTCATACATACTGTAGCAAAAGTCAAAATACTAGGGTTACTGCCCAAATGAAAACTAGATATACTGTAGCGAAGAACTACCTAAATCATAGTTTTACAAAAGAGCTGAATTTCAGCGTAGCCTTCAACCGCTGCATCCAGTGCGACTGTCCCGGACATTCGAGCAGCTGTGATGCTGACAGCGGTGAGTTACAGGTTGGGAGTACGATAATACGGACACATTCTAGCCTGCCGAAACCCGAAATTCCGTTCCGTAGCCTGTATTTGCGAGCTCCACACTGCTGGAGACACCTGTGAGAGATGCGCCAGGAGATATTATGAAAATGCTCTGATTGGTCAATGGTTCAAGTATGTTTCAGGATCAAATGAAATATCATACTTTAGTAAGACAAGTGATCAGAATCTGTGCTTCATACTCCAAAAAGAAATAGAAAATGGGTGAATGAAACAAAGGTATAAGCGTGTTCCATAAATAATCGACTTTTTTTATACTATAAAAATCATTTCCGTTTTCATTATCAATCGTGGTGCCCGCGTATATTCATTGATGGTATGCGACCATGGCGCAATGTTCGTCAGTTTGGAACCCCCACCGCCCACGCCTGCAAATAGCGGTCGAAATAGGTCCATAGAATATCAGAGATGTTTTCACAATTTTATCAAGGAAGTCTTTTCGAGATTGATGAAATATGAATCAAGAGCAGATATATAGCGTTTGTGTTAACTATTTGTGAATAGGCGACCATAACCACAGTATTATGAAAAGGGGGGGTCTACATGCAAGAACAGAAACACACTCTTCACCGCACCAAAAGTTTCAAATAATTGTTCCCGCTGTCATTTGTACTCCCACCACGAAAACCATGATTGCCTAATTCAATATACGGTAGAAATTTCGCGAGAGACAACGGAGTTTGAAGAGACACGACGAGACGAACAGACGGTTCATGTATGCAACACGCAAACTATAATAGAGAAGAACTCAATATTCGCGTAAATTTCGCGTGTTTCTCTCTGAAAAATATGCAACACGAACATTATATAAGGTATCCGACTGTACTGTTCTTGCATGTGGCATTATACTGTGTAACTGTATTGTGTTTCTTCTACTTTTTGTGGGAGTAGAGGGATGGGTCTGCATTCGCCTATGCACACACTTCACATGCCTACTCGGGCTCCCATCAGGGATTTGATCTGTGCTACCGTAATCCTGTCGCTGTGTCACTTTCTGAAGGAATCATGGTGCATTTCGAGGCTCCCGAACAGTTCACTGGGGATCAGAGGAGCAGTTACAACCACGTGGGAGTTGTGATGTTTAAAGATGATCGGAGAAGGAGTCGTGTTGTATATTATATCGAGAAAAGGCATTTCCCTATTTTTCTTACGATTAGTTAAGTAGTTGCATTTAAAAAAAAAATTTTTTTAACTATCACTGACATGGTTAGATAGGTTTCACACAGTTTATTTATGAAAGAATTTGTATCTTCGCTGATTGAATTCCTTGTGTTTTGTAGTTGAAACGAATCATTCAGGATCTCATCTTCACTCTGCGCAACAACCAAGGAGGAGCTCATCCGGCAGTCAAGTGGGTCGAACTTACGGAGTTATGTGTCATATGTGTCGGAATGGTGAGATAGAAAGATGCGCCATCGCTTTGGTCATTATGGCTTGTTGATGGAAAGGCCATTTTACCATTGTGGCATAACGGTAACAAGCGATTCTGTCGTTCACTCACTTTACACATCTACCTCCACATGCTTTTACGACACAGAACTGTTTTATGCTCCTTCTCTACTCTTGCCTATTTCAATTTTTTCGGGATTCTACCTAAAACTGTTGGAAAATGGCAGTTCTGAGTCGTCTAATCTCTGCGGGGAGCGGCTTTGTAACGAATGTAGAGACTACCGCTCCATGGAGATTAGACGAATGAGATACGCACTTTATTACCGATTTAGAAGACTACAGTATTCAGACGGTTGTTGAGGTCTCTTCACACAGATTGTTCGCAGAGATTTTTTCAAACATTTACAACTCGTTCACGATATCTTATTTGGTTTTCGAATATGTTTCGCAAGGGCTTTCTATAATCCAACGAGGTACAAAATTTGATTGTACGATCGACGATTATTTTGTATAATTGAAAAGCAAACGGGAAGTCACAAAATATTATTTACAGTGGCATTCGGCTTGCAATTGCCTGTCTCCGGCCTGTCCAACACGTGTTTTTCTGTACCAGAAACTGTTCCAGAAGACCGGCAGCGGAGGGCACTGCATCAACTATCAGGGCAACCGCAGGATTGTAGTTTGAGCTTTGATCTTTGTATTGTACTATCTAACCTAACCATTTCCTGGGAGTTCACTTCCAGGATTGCGATTCGAATCACTATAGATGACAGGGTTGTGGTCGGATCGTTGTGCGTTTGATCCTTCTAGACGCAACTGCCACGAGCAGGGATCGCTGTCAAAGCTGTGCGATAACGAGATAGTTTTGATTTCTATACCGCAATCTGATATATGAACTTTATTATCGTATTGGTGAAACATATCCCGCGAATTTTCAGATGCACCTCCGGACTCTCTTTCCTCCGGCTTCAGCCACAGCATGCAGTTTGGTCTCTTGATCTCTTGCTGACAAGCCGAAGTGGACTGCAATATCCAGGGATTTTGGTTAGGCTTCAGTAATCTTCGTTCATTCAGGCAGTAGCTGTGCCAGATTGTGAAGGAACCATGACGGGATTTAGTGGCACGAACAGTTCACTGTAGACCAAAGTATCAGTTGCAATCAGGTGAGAAATTGTGAAGTTTAGAGATGAATGGAGGGAGTTGTGGCAGTTAACAGAAAGAGTAAATGCCAATTGGATATTAAACAACCATAGACATCACAAATTTTTGGCTTTTCGAGATTACTTCACAAATGGTGACGGGATGAATACGCAAACAAATATTCATCATTCTCAGGTTCAAATGTGTTTCACACATCTCATTTATGCCTCGATTAGCTTCTCAGATACCAGCAGGTTACGTATTCAAAAAAAAAAAAAAATATCATTCAGGACCACGTCTTCACTCTACATTCTCGTTCGACAGTCAAGTGAGTTAACTCACGCTATTTAGAGATTTTTAAATTTGATAATTCCAATTTGAAAATGTTACTACACTGCAATAGGTTTCGCGCAAAACATTTGAATATGGAATTATGTTCACCAAAGCGGCTTTCAGATCAATATTATGACAGTTATCGAATAGATCGTTCAGCTTTCATGTCCCAGCACATAGTCATTGGTTCAAATTTCTTCCCCACCCTGAGACCGTAGCCTAGTTAAAGAATGACAATTTCACTGAAGTTATTGATAGCGACAACCTACACAGCAGCCACGACTGCCTCTCCGAAGACCGCCGTCAAGAACGCTGGCTTGAGAACTGTCAGTGTGTGGAGGAATTCGTCGGACAGGTATACGGTAGCACGCCGGAAGAATTGCGAATCCATTTTGGACAGGGGCACGTAAATAATATGTTTCACAATGTTTAGAAATATCACCGTCTTTCCATCCCGTGATTTAAAGTATTGTTGAAGCTGAAAATTTATATAAAAGTTTAAAACCTTGCAGTACAGGAATATCGTAATCTCGCCAAGATTACACTAGCATTCATACATACTGTAGCAAAAGTCAAAATACTAGGGGTACTGCACGTTAACTGGATTTACTGTAGCGAAGAGTCACCTAAATCATCGTTTTACAGAAGAGAGCTGAAGTTCAGCGGAGCTTTCAACCGCTGCATCCAGTGAGACTGTCACGGACATTCGAGCAGCTGTGACGCTCAGAGCGGTGAGTTACAGGTTGGGAGTACGATAATACGGACACATTCTAGCCTGCCGTAACCCGATATTCCGTTCAGTAGCCTGTATTTGCGAACTCCACACTGCTGGAGACACCTGCGAGAGATGCATCAGGGGAAAATTATGAAAATGCTCTGATCAATGGTTCAAGTATGTTTCACGATCAAATGAAATATCAGTGTTTAGTAAAACAAGTGATCGGATTGTGTGATGGTCTTCATACATCAAAGAAGAATGAGACAGTGAGTCGAACAATGTTTACTAAGGTTTCAAAAACAATGTCCAAAACAATATCATTGGGTCTGTGAGTCTCACCAATGTCATTGGGTGGCGTTTCATTGGGGTCATTTGCATATCGCCCCAATGTCATTGGGGTGCGAGACTCACCACCCCAATGTCATTGGGTATCAAAACGTTCTCTCAACTCGGAATTGCTTGTTCCATGTCATTTCCGATGCAATGCCGGTGGCAATCATTCCGAATCCTATGTTTTCACGGTACCTACAGTAACCCCATTGGTATTGCAAACTGACTATTTATGATAAATTGCCTATTAGGCCATGATATTCTTTATTCTATACTTTTTTTGAGTTTGGGTGACTATTTCCATTTACTTACAAATCTTTGAGTACAACACGTTCAAATATAGATTTATGGCAGCTGTTGCGTTGTTACTGTGACCTGCTAACAGTCTGAGTTGTTTGCTCCGCTTTACCAGATATGTGTTGCTCTTTGTTCATTATTTATAGAAACAACTTGTTATTTGAAGTTACATGACAATAAATATTACAATGTAATTGAATGTTCAAAAATACATCTGACCATACATACCAAAAAGGCAATTTATCATAATTTGTCAGTTTGCAACATCAAAGGGATTACTGTAGGTATCGTAAAAACATAGGATACGACAGGATTGCCACCGGCATTGTATAGGAAATGACTTGCAACAAGCAATTCCAAGTTGAGAGAGCGTTTTGACACCCAATGACATTGGGGGGTACCCCAATGACATTGGGGTGGTGAGTCTCGCACCCCAATGACATTGGGGCGATATGCAAATGACCCCAATGACATTGTTTTTGAAACCCTTGTGGGTGGAATACAGTATCCCAGTACAGAACGGCTCTCCTAATTGTTAGTGATGTGGGATCATGTATGTTTCAATCACTCTTCTCAATGGCACTTTCTGCAACAGACCATGGTAGCTGATAGCGCTGATGATCACTTGTTAGTGGTTAAAGTCATATCACCTTCTAATCACAGAAGCAGCACAAACGATATGTCTTTGGGCATCCCCAAATGTTTGTTGCCATTCCTTCATGTCAGGGTATTCATTTAAACAAAGTGTTTTGTGGTTATCGTGCGTGTAAATACAATATGGCAACCATAATTCTTTATTGCCAATCACTCGCGCCCTTGGCGCACTGATAGTGTCCAGGAGAGGGCGCACTTTTGGTGTCCATGGTGCACTTTGCGTGTCCCTCATGCGTGCATCGAGGAGTCGATGGAGTTGCGAGTGGACGACCTGAAGAGGGTTTTTCTGTCGTTTACTAATCAGTTGGCTGGTGTACTATTGTGAAACCACACTATGCTGTTTCTGTCATTTCCCAATCCACACCATACCGTACTTGGAACGGCGGGACGAGCGGCCCGAGCGCGAACGGGAGGAGCGAGACGAGCGCTTGCTGGCGGTCTGAAGCGTTTTCTGTCATTCTCCGAACTACACCGCCTTAGTTTCTGCCGATTTCCAATCCACACCACGAAGATTTTCTGTTGTTTCCCAAAACGGACCTCGGCGACGAGTCCAGAAGCGCGGCGGGAGCGGCGGTGGGTACGGTGACCGGCCTGAATTCTGTCGTTTACCAAACCACACCATGGCGACTTCTGTCATTTACCAATCCACTCCACACACCTGCTTGAAGGTCATGTCGCCGACGTCAACGCCCGAGGCCTCCAGTTGGTTGACGCAGTTCTAAAGGGACATTTCTGTTGTTTCCCAAAGCACATCACGGGATATTTTCTGCCGATTCCCAATCCGCACACAACGCACCTTGTAGTGCTTCATCTTCTTCTTGTTCTTCATGACGTACTCGTACGTCGCCTCGTGCTCGTACTCGGAGCTGGAATCAGTCCATTTCATCATCATCGCACTTCTATACAAGTACGGTACACTACGGTAGGTCATGGTACTCGGATCCAAGCAGACTACGGTAGCTTCTTCCCAGAGTTCTCACTTTCCATAGACGCCGAAGAGTACCGAGAGAGCCAAGCAGGTTATTGTCAAAACCACGATACCGGGCATAATCACCGGAATCTAAAATACATTCCAACTTCCCGTCGACCGCATCGCGACCGCAGCGCACCTTCGTCACGATGTAGCGGTTGTTGACGATTTCATCGACCGTGCCGCGGTTCCTGATGCCTGAAAGGGACGCGTTGCGGACGCGACGCGGTCGGGGCTAAAACTGACGAAATTCGCAGAGAACTTTGGCCTCCGTTGTCGGTTTGCGCGTTTCGAGCGTCTTGCCGCGAAGCACCACGTAGCGCTGCTTGCCTCCCACTTCCAGGTGATCGTCCAGTGTGTCCACGCGGCTCTATAGTGCAGTGTTTGTGTGTTGGCACATCGTGCGAGAAGACCCAAGTTCGGTGCCCGGCTGTGCGCGGCAATTTTTGAAACTCACAACTGCATCGCCGTAGAGATTGAACCACCAGAACTCGCCGGAGTGCTCGTCCAGTTGCAGGATGCGCTCGGCTCCCACCCACAAATGGACCTGGTTGCTGCACCTAAACACAAGGAAGTGTTAGGGTTATTTAATGTTCATGCGTCGCGGTCGCGTTGCGGTCGACGGTACGCACTTCTCCTTCCAACATGTTTCCTCCTTATGCCCGCAATTGCACGTTTCATTGAATCTGTTCATCATGGTGTTGATGACGTCGATGATCTCGTGCGAAGTCACGTGGGCCATGCGGACGAAGTGCTTGTCGTAGTGGACGCTTCTCCTTTTTAGCCCGCACACCTAAAAGAATATCGATTTTCATGGTCAAACTCTTTTCGACAATATTAATTTTCTAGGCGTTTCGGTCGCGACGCGGTTCGATGACGTCATCACCGATGATGAAATGTACCTGCTGCAAAGCAGCCTTCTCCGTGAGCTCGATCCTCGGCCACATGTTGGGCGACGGCACGTAGCACGAACCGTCAATGAGCCTCGCCAACGGGAAGTGATGGCAGAACTCCTCGAAGGATTCTGCAAGATTTTCTTCTTTGATCTTTGATCTTTGATCTCTTGGTCTCACCATCGCTCGTGTAGAAGATGGAGAATTGGCAAACGAAGAAGATGGCCAGTGCCGCGACGATGATGGCAAGAAGGCCGGAGATATAAGAGCAAATGCGAACGCCTGTCGTCATCTGCAAATCCGACATTTTGTCAAGGGTTACGGTAATAAAGCGTTATCGATCCGGGACTGCAGCGGCTAGGGTAGGATGAGAGGTTTGTGAGACCCACAGAAAAGAAGGACGAAAGGTGTAGGGACTACCGTAGGCCGTGGCAATGCGAGAGTGTAACGATATTCCGGAGGGACGGGGAAGGGGGACCACGTTTGAGACAGGAGAAGGAGAGGCACCAACCGTCCGCGAGAAGTTACTACGAAGGGAATGAGGACCGTCGAATGAAATGAGACGGGGCGAGTATGAGATGAAGAGGGCGGTAGAGAAAGAAAGATATGCAAATGAGGCCAGACCGCCGGCGATTGGCCGACTGCATAATGAAGAGGTTGCACTACGGAATGATTCGGACAATTCCTCGACGGTTTGGTGGTGGGTCTCTTTTCAAAGAAACTGATGTAGTGAGTCCATTCATACCACAACATCTATCGTGCTTCAAGAGTAAGGAATGCAATAAATAGCAATATAACGCAAATTGGAAACCTTATTGCACTCCCTCTTGAATACACTCTGCTCCTCACACGTTGGCGTATTTTCAGTCAAGTTTAGCTGCTTCATTTCAAGTATTATAACAATAAATAAAATAAATTTTCTTATCTTGTAATTAACACTTGTGAAATTAAGAGTTTTACTATAGCCGATACGGTTGGCAGTTAGTATGCGATATGCAAATCGGTTATATTTCACTGGCCCTATATATCCCAGTAATACACATAGCTTTCGTGATACTTAACCGCACTCGCATACAATTGCCAACCCTATTCTCCAAAATTTCACAATCTTCACCAACCATGAGAGGACACATGAGAGCGTCCAAGCCAGCCGTTCGCATGGCTTCAGCCATCATCTGAATTGTGGTGTGTTTCCTTTCTTTCAATTACCAAAAGACATAAAGCCACTCACCATTCGGCAGTTCAGGACTTCGTTTCAGCAACTCTGTGCTGCTGATAGGATATTTAACCATTCCAGAGGAAATATGGAATTACGGTGTTTCCGCGGTATTCAGCGGATAATCGCAACTTTCATGTCATTTTCCGTTTTCCCGCTTCAACATCCAAAACGGGTCAAATTGACCTTTGTATACGAAGGGATTTGAGGTCAAAAGAGTTGGCTATTGACATTGCCTGCGCGATATTAATAATGATCCGAATGAGTTTCTGCTCTATGCTAAATGATTTGATGTGAGAGAGGAGCGATTTTTCCTTGAGTCACTGTTCGTTAATATAAAAAACAACGCAACTGTTTTATCGCGTCCGAACTATCTTCCTCGCTCATAAACAACGATTAGAAGGATATTATTGTGGCCAGTAATCCAAAGACAACCTTGTTGTATAGTCATTCATTCAGGTTGAGGAATGACTGGGTTGGGAAGTACTATCAATATTGATCGATGGTCAGGATAAGATATTCAAGGAATGCAAGGGTTACGATAACTGGTTGGATACGGTATTTCACCGTGAAATTGGGAGAAGCAACATCATTTTACGACCCAAATGTCCTTTTCATCGCTATGGTGCAAATGTATACGGTGCTATGGTCTTTCGCCCGGTTTAACAGCCAGACTGCACTGCATAACGGAATGAAATTATATATTTATTGTTTTTGGAGTTTTCTTGCGAAATTCTTGCTCTCACTAAAATAATTGGAGAATCCTCTTACAAATTGATTCCATGAAACATACTCCAATCTTAAGTTGTATGCATTGCGCGGCTTGTATATTTTCACCATGAAACATAACATTGATGGATATTTCGAGTGAAGTACAAAAGCCATCGATGTTTGCTCCATAATGGTGATACACACTTGAGACAGGGAAGCGCTTCTGTCCGTTTCTCCATTTTGGCGCACAAGTTTCGCAAAAACACGACTGTCTTTCGGTCGCGGAACACAAGTTGCAATTACGCACCGAATGAGAAAATAGGCTAGTGAACTGGTACGAACAAGTGATTCTATGAACCCTTTTGAAGGCAATCAGCAGTGTGTTTGAGACACCAACGCGTTAGAAAAACAAATTATTCAGACTCTTTTGATAAAAATGTTTAGAAACAGTATTTATTAATGTGTTGTACCAAAATATTAGGTTGGTTCACAAGTCTTGGTGGATCTATATTCCACATCGATTATCTTCCCACGGCCTGATATTAGCCATTGCCCATAATTATCATAGACTCCCCACACAAGACCTCACTAGCTGCCACCATCACCAGCCTCTTTCGCAATAACGCGCCGCGG
>JACMIF010005056.1:0-11236 GCA_014805445.1 Diplogasteroides magnus | reverse complement strand
TTATTGCCGTAGTAGAATTCCGCTATAGACGTGTCGGCCTTTCCCTTCGCCCCGTCCCCTGCCCCCCCCCCCTCTCCCCTCCCTTATTAATTACTTCGTTGTTTCCACAATTTATTCATTTCTGTGCTGATGGATGGCTGAGTGGGGTAGAAATGATCTAAGATTTTAACAATTATGTTTGTAAACAAAGTACCTTATCTATGCGAAAGCTAAAAAATACGCAGAAGTGCCCTGGTTTTCTAAATGAGTTATCGTTTAGTCAAGGACCTACTCCTATACACCGTGCTTCCCATCATTCTCCTCCTGCCAATTTGTGAGTGTAAGGTTACAACCGCAACACGTTCGAAGGCGGTAAAAGCAAATTCCACCGCCTTTCTCTTAAATAAAGCCGGTATATGAGTAAAAAGAGTGAAAAGAGCTGTCAATCATTAAAGACGCCTTGAAAAATATTTATTTACACGCCATTTGCTGTCTATTTTCCTAACAAATAATTCCCTTTTCAGTCATCGGCTCTGGACTGGGCGCTTTTTTCCTCTTCGCACGTACGTTTGTCAATGAACAATGTGGCACAGTGACCTCGAGAACCGAAAGCAAAAAAGCGATGCCGAAATCGCACGCAAAATGAAAGAGACACAGTCGATCAATAATCGTAGCGAGCCTATTTAGGTGATAACCACCACACGACGACCATCGTCCTTCTCTTCTGCCTCTCCGTTCCCATTCTCACGGTCGCCGGTCTGGATCCTGGAGTTGGAAACACTGAAGAAACGACGACTTCTCCATCTACCGGAAACGAATTTGCTGTGGACTGGGCGAAGGGATGTGAAAAAATATGTATCTTTCTGCAAGTAATATATGAGAACATGAATTTTTTGAGTAAAGAAATGAAATGAAAAATCAATACGCTTCAAATTATGAAGATGTGATATTTTCTTAGGAACTGGGCAATCCGATCAGAAGTTGGAGTGGATTCACTAAGTTTCCTCGCAAGTTCCTCGGATGTCGTGGCAAGAAGAAGAAAACTGACAAGAACAAGCAATGTGACCTGCCCGAGGGCGAAGCACATACCCCTGAAGAGAATTTCGTCGAGCACGATTGCCTGCCCGACCTGGCTTAGGGCCTGAACATATGCACTAGGGTTTCTAAATCGGGAGTAGAGTGCATTCGTCTGTTGTATGATTCACGAGGAGCGGCTGTCTCATTCATGCAATAGACGACCGCTCCTCTTGAATCAGACAACAGACGAATGCACTCTACTCCCGACTTAGAAACCCTGAAATGCACATGCTAGGGAACGACTTATGGAACGTTTTTCGTCCATGCGCACCGGCGAATCATTCTGTCCCGCTAATCATAGACGACCGGTCGGATGAGGGCATAGACGAAAGTCGTTCCAAAAGTCGTTCCGTAGCACATAGCATTTCCCCTAGCAATCATGTGCGAATTTGACTGGGATCTGCTTGCGAGCTCATTACACTCTTACACTCATTTGATGAATGTGCTGAAAAAAGCAAACCTTTTGAAGCAATCATTGGCGCTCATTGGAATTTGCGAAATCAAAAAAATCATGCCATTTGCGAATCCCAGTCTTATTACGCATTGGCTCCATTTCTTACGCGAAAGGAGACCAAACACTGATCGACCATACATAAAAGGTCATGAAACCGTTGTGGTAGAGTGTTGTGCACGAAATAAAGACAAAAATACAAAAAATACCAAAAAAATAGATAATACGCGTGGCAAATGGATGCATTATTCTATAATAGCCAAAAAGCGTTTGTGGCGATCAATCATATTAATTTTAGCCTTTAGTAGTTGACAGAGTTATTGATACAATGTTCACTGCTTGAGCCTCATTGTCCACACTCGCCGGCTACCAGGCGTTGATTGCATTGCTAATATTTAATTGCATCTCGTCATTATCACAGCGGGCGTGCGCCGAAGGGAAGAAGAGACGAGGTGATGATTGAGCGGAAATTGAAAGGAGGCAAATGCCCTAAGGAACGGAGAAGCCACGGACCAAAGGAGGAATTAGAAAAAATGACAGGACATGTTGGCTATATTTTAGACGTCGAGAACACGAGTGATCGTGCCACATTCTGCGTCATTTCCTCTGAAGTTTCTTAGCCCTGGCGCTATTGCATTATTTCTTGGATCTTTGTAACATCACAACGTGACTCTTTTCCAGATGGAAAGAGGTGGTGAGTAGGGAATGGAATACAAGTAGAAGTCCGTCCATCACGTGAGCGCGACAACCGCTCCGATGGAATTAAACAACAGAACTGTGCACTTCTGCTTGGATTTCGTTCCCCAGTGTAGGATGAGAGCGACAATGGATGATTAGTTCCAGTGGGAGATAAATGGATGATGGCTGGAGTGTGGAAGGCGAGCTGTCATTAGCACACAGAGTCCATTCTTCATGCCACTGACCCCTTATTGTTAGATTTCAGAACTGGTGGGGCTGCTACGTAGTGGGGCTGCCTCGCAGTCTGTTTTTTGAACTTGTATGATTTGGGTGCTGTTGCATCCGGCATGCGTTGACGCAAGTCAATGATCTTTTTCCAATAAATAATATTCTTTATCGTGGATCACTATTTGAATTTGGTACTCACAGACCTAAAGGAGGGTGAGAGACGCCCTAATTTCCCGTTGCCTTCATTTCTCTGCAATAGAGACTGCCAAACACACAACAAATCGCGAAATTGGGCATTTCGTTGCGCGTTTGACCGACCGATCACAGCTATCTGAAACACAAATGTCGTTTGCGCCGTTTCATTCTCAGAATTCCAATTGCGTTTGGTCCCTACTCTGAAGTGTCGTTTCGACAGAGTTCGTAGTAATAGGAGAAATGGGAGGGCCGAATGCCCATTAGTCACTCACGCTACACTCCCCCTGTCCCTCTGCACTCCTAACATAAATCAGATAGTCGAAGCAGACGCGGCGATCTCTCCGCTAGATTCTACTCTGTTGGCTAGTTTCTGAATAACACTTGCTTCTTACCCACTCCGTTTGGCTATGTGAGAGTTCTGGCAACATCATGATCTAAGAATTTTATATGACCAAAATGCTGCTTTTGATCCTTCATTGTCTTAAATTGTACGCGGAAATTCGAGTCAAACGAGCTCGGGATATGATTCAACTCTCTGAAAGGTAGAAGCTACATAGGGCTAGTACATTGGTAGTACAATGCATTTCTCTTCCGTCTAATCCACTTGAGGCGGTTGTATTTCACGCTAGAGACATACGCTTCTAGAGGATTAGACGAATGAGAAATGTTTACTTTACTGCCAATTTAGAAACCCTTGTGGAAACCTTCACAGGATTCGCTTATGTAGGCCGTTTGCACCGAGTTTGAGATGTATCACCTCCCTTATGAGTGAAGACTCTTGTTCATATGTCAATACTAGAGGTGGCAGATGGATCGTGAGAGTGCATTCCATCTCTCCGTACCCTCCATCGTGCTCTTGTCTCTATGCGACTGAGAGGACCGCACGTTAGGAACTCAGAAAAGCGGAATCAACTTTGGGATCACTTTGTCAAGACTAGTTCAATACTAACCTTCGAAGGTGCATTGGTCGCTTCTTCATGCAAACAAATAGGGAAATTGGATTTCTTAATTTGAACACGATGCCCTGTCCTCTTCTATCTCCTCACTAATTTTGCCCCTTGCGCGAGATCTAATCGGATATGGATGAGGAGAGAGAGAGAGAGTGTGTGTGTGTGTAGAGGGTGGTCCAATCAATTCTGGCCTCCCCATTCTCTTCCGAGCTGTTGTCTGTGAAGTTGATAGACGACCGCTCGGAAGAGCTTGAATTGATTGGACCACTCACTCTAGTCCATACCACTTTCAGTGACAGTTAGTGATGATTCCGCATCCAAGAGTATTCCCCCTTCCTTCTTCTAGGGCTTCCAAATTGGTAGTATAGTGCATTTCTCATTCGTCTAATCTAAGCGGAGCGGTTGTATATACTTTGGATACACAACGGCTCCGAGTGGATTCGACGCATTAGAAATGCACTTCACTTCCTTTACTGAAACCCTAATTCCCCCTTCCTTCTTCCAAGCATGATCTCATTTAGAATACACGCAGTATTGATGTTCCCGTGTGCTCAGCCCCGTCAAAAGTGTTTTCCCGAATGCTGCCTTTCGCGAAAGATCTTGAAATGTAAGGTGTCTTCAGTGACATCTTGAGATATGTCCAAGTTTCCTCGTTGTCTCTTTCTTGATCGTTCACCGCTAATCTATCCGTCCTTCAAGCGGCATATCAGCCAAAACCCCTCAATCACTCAATAACCGCTATCCCTTCCACTGATTGAAATTACCCCCATTAGGGCTTCTAAATCAATAGTATAGTGCATTTCTCATTCGTCTAATCCGCTCGGAGCGATTTTCTATAGAACGTCGAGACATCCGCTCCGCGGAGATTAGAGTAATGAGAAATGCGCTTGACTATTGATTGAGAAACCCTATTACTAGGGATCGCAATATGGAACGTTATTGACAGCCGTTCATTCCTAGCCGCATAATTTCATTCATATCGGACGTATCTGTGAAATGATAGAGGACCGCTCGGAATGAAATTTGACGGCTAGAAATGAACGGCTGTCAATAATGTTACATCATGCGATCCCTACCTATTACCCACCATGCCATTCAGGCACCCGTTGCTAGTCGTGCACCGAATGCGTATCTAGGGTGAAAGACCAAAGCGCCATGACCACTTGAAATGGACGTGCATATGCGCCAAAAGTTTGACGAGACGATGGCGCATCTGTTCATTTCACTAAGGTTTTAAAATCAAATAGTTTGGGTACCCCAACTATTTGTAGCTAGGATCGGACCCGTTCTATTGGGGTGTTTTGAATGTTATACCCGTTATTTGGGGTGGGAGAGTGAACCCCCCCCCAAAGTATTTGGGTATTTGTACAAATATAAAGTATTTGCCCAAATAGTCACGTAGATTGTCATCCTTCCCCCTCTCCCTTCTTTCATTTCATCACTGTGCTCATGGCGGTGTCGGTGAAAGCTGTGGTACTCTGCTCGACACCGGCATGAGCAAATCGATGAAATGAAAGAAGGAAGAGGGTAATGGACGAAAATCTACGTGACTATTGATAAATACTTGATATTTGTACAAATACCCAAATACTTTGGGGGGTTCACTCTACCACCCCAAATAACGGGTACAATATTCAAAAAATCCCAATAGAACGGATGAGACACAACGACCCGTTATATTGTTTTCGTGATTGTTATTAAAACCCAACATTTCACCACAACTGCGCAAATGCTTCTCCGAGTCACTCGTCGCGGGCGGTCGCCTCCCCCTTCCTCCCATCCCCCTTCGTCTCGGAATGGAATCCTCCTCTAGAAGGAACTAGCCAACCAAGAGGAGTATGGCCACATAAGGAACGTCTCGACTAAGGATTCAACACTCTGTCAATATTCTTGGGAGGAGTCAATACAGAGAAAAAATGCGATGGAATGTTTATGACTAATCGAAGACTGCCCTTGGTCCCCAGAGTTTATACTCTGACGCGGATGAATATTGTATTGTATTGTATTGTATTGCACAAATGGTCATGGCGCACATGCCTTTCAACCCTTATCAACCATTCCTTCATATTATTGTGTATGTCCAATAATCGCTGTTCCTTCAGGTCCGCCCGTTCAGAATGGATGCGCAGTACCTTCGACTTGATCTTCGAACAAGGGTATGTGCATAATGAGGGGTGGGGATCGCATTGTGGAGCTTAATTGACAGCCGTTCGTTCCTACCCGTCTAACTTCATTTTCAATAATGCGATTCCTAATGAGGGGTGAAGGACTCGAGTGCCCTGGACATTTGCGCCATTATAGTGAAATGGGCGGATTTTGGGTCACCATTAGGAACATATTATGGAATTTCTAACCTCCCCAATCTCGTCGGAGCGGTAGTCTCTCATTTCGATAGACGGTTGCTCGAGAGATACTGGGGATGTTAGAAGTTCCATAATGCGTTCCCTAGTCACCATTATGTCGTCCATGGCGTTCTTGTCTTTCATCCGCGTATTATTGTGTATGTCCAATAATCGCTGTTCCTTCAGGTCCGCCCGTTCAGAATGGATGCTCAGTACCTTCGACTTGATCTTCGAACAAGGGTATGTGCATAATGAGGGGACTATTCCATTTTTTATTTCATTTTTATTTTATTTTTGCTGAATTAATATCTAAACATTCGTAAACGATAACTGTGCGATAAACGATAAAATAGATAATTGAATCGGGTATTGCCTGTTTCACCATTTCGACTCCAAAAACGTGGACAGTTTTCAGTTCAATTACATGGTATTTTCGATATTTTTAATTCAATGTATTTTGAGTTGGCTACCAATATGGGAGCCGTCAAGCACATGTCGATGATGTCGCGGTCGAAGAATAAGGAAATGGGAGGTGGGTTAGGTATTCTCAATAGATAAAAATTGATGGATTAGACGAATTTATCTTTCGTCTAATCCAGTCCGAGTGGACTACTCGGGGCGGTTGTTAACCGCTCGTAGAGATATTTGCTCCACGGAGATTAGACGAATGAGAAATGCCATTTTTACCGATTTGGAAAGTCTATTGGTCGTGTATTCATTAGAGTATGAAATGCAAGCAAAAGTACATTTTTCTGTCGCCTATAATAAGTCCCTAGGGGCGGTTGTCTATCACGTGAAGGAGATAACCGCTCTTAGGGATTTAGACGACATAAAAATGTACTATTGCATAGTATTCATTGGAAAAATCCAGTGTTTTGTTGTTCCACCTTTATTCTATTCTAGCTCTTCTAATAAACATATCAATGAAATTAATCGTTTGTTTATGACTCAATGACAACTTCATTTGGGTAATTGGCTTGCAAATTGCAACACGGGGAATACTCTGCCGTCTTTTCCCATCTGTGATAAATTTTTTTTTAAATTACGGCTTTTGGTTTCGTCTCCGATTGCGGATCCCGCTCCGAAGCGGGACTAACACAGGGAAGAAGAAGAGGTTTCGTCTCCGAGGCGTATTGAATAACGTTTTTATTGCAGGTGGACAAGACCCTCTACGATAGAGCGATCGAGATCTGCTCCATCACCGAGGCACCCACTCACGAAATGACCGACTACCACATGATGATGATTAGGAATCTAATGGTAATCCTTTCTTGGTCTGATCTGATTCATAAGTGTATTAGTCCGTTCTTCTCAATACTTAAACAGCGAATGAAAATTATTTGCGAAACTTTTTGTGATGCCCGGAACATAGTGTATATTTGTGTGCTACTGCAATGTACTGTAGGTTTACGGCAAGGGTACAGTTATTGTAGCAGCATAACATTGCAATAGCATAAAACATTTTAAGGCTCTGGCAGAAATAGCAAACAAATGGGTTAATAGCCGAAACAAAAATGGATTTCAGAACATTCTTGTTTTCGCTGAGGATGCTATAACTCTCGCGTCGCGCCGAGAAGAAGCGAAGAGAAGAGATGGTAATCTGAAATTTGGATGTCGCTTTTGGGACGTTATTGACAGCCGTTGATTCCTAACCATCAATTTAACTCCATTCCTAGGCATTGTCTCTGCGAAGTGAGAGAAGACTGCAGTGAATGAAGTTAGACGGCTAAAAGCGACACTCTAGCTGAGATATTATTTACTTCATTTTAGTACTTTAATCTAAATTACGGTATTATCGAACCATCACCATTTAGAAGAGGTAGACGTGGAGCCTGCTGCTAACATCAACTTCAACGAACAGAATCCGTACCAGGAATACCTGTATCCAGGTGCGGATTCTGGGGAGACATCTCATTGCTACTTCCAACAGTCACCGGAACGATTCAATGTAAAGGTAGGCCTAATTTGTGTTCTAACCCATTTCTTTTTTTTGTTTTTTTGTGAAACCGTCATTTTTCATGTAAAAAATTCGGACTCGATACGCTGAGCCGGAAACCTATTCGAGATAATGTCCGAGAAAAGACGACATAGTTAGGGAATTGGAGAAAGCGTAGGACGAAATTGAGATAGGGTTCGTACTCAGTACGATTAGAAATAGAGACTCCATTCCAGCGAGAAATGGATCCCGAGGAAGACGACTACGAGATCGTCGATGATTTCAACGATCAATTGTCTTTAAATAGTCATCAGGAAGGAAACCCGGACGTCAAAAACCAAGTAAGGTCAAAATTATGGTGGGGACTAGTGAAGGCAGAGGGTATCCCAAAGTTCATTTCATACCTCTGTGTCCCCATCGTGCGGTCGTCTCTGTGCGCCAGGTACGACCGTCGATGGAGGGCACAGAGAGATGGAATGAACTTTGGCATTCCCTCTGCCTTCATTAGTAGGGATCGAAGCAGAAGTTTTCGTCCTATTCCCTCAGACAGTCGTCGCTCTCATGTTATGGACAACCTCCGCGAGGGAATTGGAGGAATGGAAGATTCCTTTGCATAGTCTAGTCAGAATACGTATTTGATCCATATTAGCGAATTTATTGCATGAGTCCTTTTCGCTAATGCACATGATCCACAGGTGTCGTGCCCCTTGAGAATATGCAACCTTGAAATGTCAATAGCATTTTCAGATGACAGTTGCGAACTACTCGATGACTGTAGACCAGGAGGAGCAACTCGTTGACGAAGAGATGCAGCAGATGCAAATTATAGAGAGTACAGACGATGAAGAGGACGAAGATGGCAAAGAAGATTCTGATTCCACACTCGAGTATAGGATAGATGAGAAGGTGCGTTGATTAGCGCAAAAAGCACCTTTTTAAATAATAATGAATAGTAAAGTGCATTTCTGGTCTGTCTAATCTCCACGGCCGTTGTTTCTGCTAGCGATAGACAACCGCTCCGAGTGGATTATACAGGCGGGAAATGCACCTTGCCATTGATTGCGAAATCCAACTTACCTTGTAAATGAGATGAACACAACCAGCCAATTTCAATACGGGCAAGCATTTCAGGAATCGAGGACAATGAGGAGGGAACGGAGATGTTCAATGAGGCGCTCGTATACAGAGTCAAAAGACGCTTCTGATGTATGTTTTTGCTTCGATAAGATAGATAATATGGAAGGAAACGTTCTTTCGAGGTAGTTCTTGAGAGATTTGAACCTGTAATATTGTTTTTAAAACTTATTAATTGTCATCCTTCGTGTTTTTTTATTTCTCCAAATTTACTTTTGACAAGATTTGTTTTAGCCGCCGTCGCCTGCTTCAAAGAGAAGAAAGAAGTCTAGATTAAAGTGGGCGCTCGGTTGTTCTACTCCTTTCATGTTCTCTGACATATTAGTAGGTTGTCGAATGCTAGTCTTTTAGTGCATTCGTCATGCCTCTACTCTCATAGGAGCGGTTATCTCAGAATTTTACGGACAACTGCACCGCTGAGAGTAAAGACATGACGATGGCACTGAACGCTGCAATGAAATGGTGATGTTTCGTGTAGGTAACGTAGTAATGTGCATGCGGCAAGATTGTCTGACACTTAACGCAGACGTTTATACGATTTTGGAATAGGCATCCCTTTTTGGCAAACAAGCACATAATTTTACGTCCATACGCTTCGAGGACCGGTTGTTTCTGATAGTGATAGACAACCGCTTAACGAAGAGCAGAGACGACAAATAATGCACTTATTAGCGCTCCCTACTGTGGAACGTTTATATATTTCAGGCATAAGGAGCCTCGCGAGGCACTCTACGGATGCTCGAGTTGCTGCTCTGATCCAGCATGGAAATGGTGGAAGAGCATAAGGTCTACCAAATACCATTTTCAGGTTAGAAATAAATCAAATGAAGGTCATTTGAATTTAACTTATTGATCCGGAAGTGGTTGAGGCTAGGTATGATAATATTGTATGTACGCGCTTTCCTAAAATGCCGATATATATTCAAGATATACGAGATACATATACATACTTTCGTGTACAGTTGTAAATAATAACGAATTCAGAAAAAGTGTCCCAACGCCAAACTCCTGACACGAACGGTCGAGGAAGCCAGGGCCGCAGCTTGCAATCCACCCCTTATGAGCGCCTGCCTGAAGAAGGTTCATGCTCAAGCGGCGCCGCCCATAGAGAGACCGCCACCACAGACGGTAGGAAATATTGGAGTGATCGTCCATTAATAGTTTGCCGTGACCTGTTCCTTTCTGTCCAAGGCACATGTTATCTACATGGGTTGGAATTAGGTAGTGAATTCATCAGACGAATGAGAAATGCACTTTAAAACCGTTTTATAAACACTGACGTTGAGTATATTCAGCCTGGATCGTCAAATGCTGTGGAAGTTTATCTGAATGTGCGGCCAACTAGGACCAGTTTCTCCTGCTTCGCATGCCAGGAGTTGTTCACGGAGAAGAATGTAAGTCTTGCATTCCCAACACGCAGAAGTTCACAGTTTTCGCTTTGTTAAAAATATGATCAGGAAGCGAACACGGTGCGAAATGATGCAAACTAAGGTTGGTGGTTTGCATGCGAGATCAGTCATGTTTAAAGGAAGCTATGTAATTTCATATATATAATCAGTGAAAAATAACCGAATTCGCATACAAACTTTCAACACTGAGACAAGCATAATTCCTAGAAAATAGGGGGTCACAAATGGGAGTAAAGTGCATCTGGTTTGTCTGTACGCATCAGTGACTCATTCTATCTCACTCATCAGAGACAACGGGCCGGAATGAGCGAACAGAAGTATGATGCTCTTTACTCCCATTTGCTTCACCCTAATAGAAACTGAGCATGTTCAGGCAATATTGGACCATGTGCGCTCGCACGGCAAAGACTGAGGCTTTTCATGTTGCGATATGGAATGCAGGCACAGAATTGGAGCCATGACTATCACGGAACTGACTCAGCATCTCTACTTCACGGTTCGCTTTCCGTATTAATGGAAGCTTATGTGCCTCTTCTTATCTCGTATAATTTACAACATTACTAAATCTACGATGTCGAGAGTTTAGTATATATCAAAAGGTTCAGATCCCCCGCTGCTCATCTGCCCAACTCGCACAACCGAGCTGGGTTCCTCTCTAGTGTTGGAGCAACCTCGATTGATCTAAGATAATATGGACTGCCAATTTAACTGATCATTGCTTGCCTCTCAATTGTCTCGCTTTTTTTGAAATTTGATGCGATAGATGGAGAAAGAAGCCAAAGAACGAGCGCAAATGACAAACCTTTCCCCAATCTCAATCCTCTTCTCACTCCAATCCTCAGTCAAATCAAATGATC
>JACMIF010005055.1:0-11238 GCA_014805445.1 Diplogasteroides magnus | reverse complement strand
TGTTCCTTTAAATAACCACCCCCCCTTTTACGTTTGGTTTTTTTTAACCCCCCCCCCCCCGTACCCCCTGTCCAATCAATATCTCTTGCAGTGAAAACTCATCTAATCCTGCAGCACCATGGGCAATTGTGATCGCGAGAAGGATGGTCAGTGGAGCAAACTACAAGGACCGGGGATCAAACTACATCCTTTCAGCGCTGAGCTCTCCCGAGCGTCCCCTGTCGCTGCGCAAGTCTTCGCCGTCGTCGATTTCCCGTCTGACCGGATCGCCCCGCGACCTCTCGCCGCCCCTCCTTGAGGTATACGGTAGTTGGGATGAGGGGTACGGTAGTCAGGGAAGGGATACTATAGCCTGGTGATGATACTCAGTGCAGGCTTTGCGTGATGACAAATGAGACGGCCGCTCTGGATCAGACGAACGCAAAGAATGTTGTATTGTAGGATCTGGCATGCATGAATGTTCGCGAAATCGTGGCGCGTCCCGACATCGGCCAGCTGGGACGCCCCATTCCCATCAAGGTATACGGTATTCCGGTTGGAAGCGAAGGGGAAAGTCGAACAATTCAGGCAAACTTCTTCGCCATCGACATCAAGGTGCAGAATCTGATGATCACTCTGTACCACGTCGAGGTGCATCATCCTGGATCCCGCAAGCTCGACCGGTACGAAATGCCACTACAGTAGCCAATGACGCTACCATATCCCAGGACTACAGTAATCCACCATTTTCCAGTGAGGAGACGCGTGCCATCTTCTGGCAGGCAGTGGCTGATCATCCCACAATCTTCCCCAAGAAGTTCGCCATCGCTTACGACGGCGCCCATCAGATGTACACTCCGATGCATTTGGAATTCCCGGAAGATAAGCCTTCGGTACGGTAGAAAAGTGGATACTGTAGTTCGATGGGTCATCTTCAGTTCGTTCGGTCACGGATTAAGTAGTCAGAATGGTTACTGTAGTTCAGGGTCAACTGTGTCGAACTTAGTTAAATGGGGCAACTTACTGTATGCAATTCCTAACGGGAACTCTTCAGTGCCGTCTGGAGTGTGCCGTTGCTCTCGCCCGTGATCCTCGTGAGCGTACCAAGTGCGCAGTTTCGTTGCAGCGCGTTGGACCCGTGCTTATGGACATGAAGCGGTTTGAACTTGAAATTTCAAGCCAAAATTCAAATTCCTGATTCAGTACTCGCACGAACGAGCTGGACGCACGCGTTCTCGCACCTATCCAGATCATAGACATTGTTTTCCGCCAGGGACTCAACTGTCCTTTCCTAGAGTACGGTAGCATACGGTACTAATCGAAAATGACTTGTTTTAGGAAATCGTCCATTTTCTACCCGTGGAAGTCGTCGTTCTACCGTATTCCTACTGGAAAAAGCCCTGCTGAGACGGTAGCTGCCCCACCTGGTGCCCGCCTTGAACTACCGTAATTAAGGTTGACCTGGACGGCGGAAAGGAACTCTGGACAGGATTCTTCTCTTCTGCTCACACATCAACAAACTACAAGCCGCTCTTGAACATCGATGGTAATCACAAACGATCAAAGATCAAAGATCAACTATCGTCATTTTAGTTGCCCACACCGTTTTCTACAAGTCCAAGATGTCGCTGGTGCAGTTCATGTGCGACGTGAGATTACGGTAGCACGATGGGTCAAAGAGTGTGTCAATCATCAGGTTCTCAACGAGCGAGCTGGGCAGTATACAGGATACAGAGGGCCGCCTGTGGGAGGTGGGAGGCTGCCTCGGAAATCAATCGATAATCAACGATACTGTAGGTCGTCCTGGCCCGCCTGGCGGTGGACGTGGCGGTGGACCTGGTGGCCGCGGAGGATACAGTCGTGGCGGCGGACCTGACAACTACGGTAAATACGATGATGGTCTTGTATTACGGTAATATTCCCTGCAGGAGGCCGTCAGCCGTCTCCCCCTGGACAGCAATGGGCCAACCCCGGAGCTCCAGCTGCTGGAGGAGCACTTTCGGTGTGGATTCGATAGTACCGTCTGGAAGATTACGGTACTTTTCCAGCCCGAGACCCTCTACTCCGAATTCACCCTCTCGCCCCACGAGTTGGCAGTGCTCTCCGATGCTGTCAAGGGCGTCCGCGGTGAGTGGCCAATTGGATTATCTCCACGCTATGGGAGCAAGAAAGCTGGTGTTCGGATCCTGACTGGAAGAAATATTTTGCAGTTCGCATCGCTCATCGTCCGGGCGTGGTGCGCGTCTACCGCGTGAACAGTCTTCAGCTGCCAGCCGATCAGCTTTCGTAAGCAGCGAACTCCTGACTGGAAAACGACGAGTACTGTACTTTTAGCTTCCCGACTACCAACGAGGCCGGCGACGAGAAGATGATGACTGTGGCTGAGTACTTCGAGCAGAAGTATCAGGTTCGACTGCGCCCCTGACCGTTTAAAAACTACAGTATCCGTTCAGAAGCTGAAGTGGCCTAAACTACCGTGCGTTCACGTCGGCCCTCCAAACCGGAGTATCTATTACCCGATTGAGGTTTGTTGACTTGGGTTTTGTCCCTGTTGACCTACCGTATTCCCAGGTCTGTGTGATGGACGCGCCGCAGAAGTACAACAAGCGCCTGTCGGAGAAGCAGACGAGCACGATCATCAGAGTTTGTGACCCAGTGACTAACCCATTTGGACTACTGTAACCGTACAGGCTGTGGCTGTAGACGCGCAGCAGAGAGAGCAGCGAATCATGTCACTCTGTGAGCAGGCTTCTTTCGACAAGGATCCCTTCCTCAAGGTTGCTCAAACATCTGACTGGATTGAATTACCGTATTCATTTAGGAATTCGGATTGGCTGTTTCCACGCAGATGGTCGAGACCACTGGCCGTGTGCTTCCCGCCCCCGCCATCCTCTTCGGACAGAACATGAAGCGACAGGTATACTGTAGTGGCAACCGTACTAATAGACTCGTCGCAGGACCCCGTGGTGCAGCCGCGTGATGGTGCATGGGCGCTGGATAATCAGGTAAACCCTGCTTAGCGTAGTTCAATGTGGTCAAACTCATGATTCAGGTTCTGTACCTGCCCGCCATCTGCCGTGCTTACTCACTCATCGCACTGGTCAACCAGCGTGAGCAGAATTCGCTCCAAGGTTTCTGCGCTGCCCTGCACTCCAAGGTATACTGTAACCGCGACGCATCTTCGCGTGCGTCGCGGTCGATGACAGGGTTTTCAAACAACCCCCTTCAGGCGTTCCAAATGGGCATGGACTTCCCGCGCTGGCCAGACATTGTCAAGTACGGCCGTGGAAGGGACGACGTCGTGAGTTTGAACAATGCTCTGACCATCCGAACTACCGTGTCCTAGACGGTCCTGTTCAATGAGATCATCTCGGAATACTCGCAGACCGGCAACCACTGTGACCTGGTCATCGTGGTGCTTCCGGCCAAGAACAGCGACATCTACAGTAATCCTCCTTGCAGAGTTCGCTGGGTCAAACTCTAAACTTTGCAGTGACTGTCAAGGAGTGCTCGGACATGGTGCATGGCGTGATGTCGCAGTGTATTCTGATGAAGAACGTCCAGGTACGGTAGTTGAACGATGTCAGATATCTGACTACCGTATCCTCAGCGTCCTTCTCCCGCCACATGTGCCAACCTCGTGCTGAAGCTAAACATGAAGCTGGGAGGCATCAACTCTCGTCTCGTCGCCGATGCGATCACCCAGAAGTGCGTTCCCGCGCAAATTCAAATTCAAAACATCCCGCTAAAACGAGATGATGTGCAGGTACCTCATCGACGTGCCAACCATCGTCATTGGTGTGGATGTGACCCATCCAACACAGGTACCGTAACCACAAGCCAATTCAATGGGTCAAAGACATGATTCAGGCGGAGGAACGTATGAATATGCCATCTGTGGCCGCTATCGTGGCCAACGTCGACCTCTTCCCTCAGAGTTACGGCGCGAACGTTAAGGTTTTCAAATTTGAATTTTCCCGCTAAAATTATTGATGTGCAGGTGCAACGGAAGTCTCGAGAGAGCGTCGTCTACATGTGCGATGCAGTTCGTGAAAGACTCATCTCGTTCTACCGTAATACGCATCAGGTACTGTAATCGTGATCATCCTCTCGGGACCAAATGTTGTTTCAGAAGCCGAGTCGCATCATCGTCTATCGCGACGGCGTCAGCGAGGGACAGTTTGCTGAGGTTTGTGACCCGAACGCTGACCCAGTTGACACTACCGTAATCCAGGTGCTGCGAGAGGAGATGCAGTCTATCCGCTCTGCATGCATGACGCTCTCTCCCGACTACCGTCCGCCGATCACGTTAGTGACCTCTTTCACATACCGTAATCCTGTATTGTAGTTACATCGTGGTGCAGAAGCGCCATCACGCTCGTCTCTTCGCCAAGAACCCGAGGGACACCGTTGGCAAGGCTAAGAACATTCCTCCTGGAACAACGGTAGGACGACGTTTCCCAAACGTCTCCCAAACCACCTCACTACGCAGGTCGACACGGGCATCGTGACTCCTGAGGGATTCGACTTCTATCTCTGCTCGCACTTTGGAATTCAAGGTTTGCATTTTGACCTAGCGGACTACCGTAATCTACCCCCACAGGAACCTCCCGTCCCTCTCGCTACCATGTGCTCTGGGATGAGAACAACTTCATGTCAGACGAGATCCAGGTGCTCACTTACAGGTGAGGAGGGTTTGACCCGTTTGGACTACCGTATCCTGACCCAATTGGACCAACCGTATCACTTTCAGCATGTGCCACACGTACGTGCGTTGTGCACGCTCGGTCTCCATTCCGGCGCCCGTCTACTACGCAGATCTTGTCGCCACCCGAGCCCGCTGCCACATTAAGCGCAAGTTGTGAGTTTGACCCCGCGGTCTGGCCTTTCGAACCGTTACCGTAATCTCTCTTGAGGGGCATGCACGATATGGACGGCATGAGCGACATCTCCGCCACTTCATCCATGTCTTCCCTCATCTCCCTTCGTCGTCGCGGAGGAGGCCCAGGTTCGACTTTAGATGTGACCGGATTGGACTGGATACAGTATCCTCTTGTGCCAATTGATTTACCGTATTCCAGCTGCGACCACTCGTTCGGCCATCCGCAGTGGCAGTGGCGGCAGCAGCGCTGAGACCGTGTCCGAGAACCTCACCGAGAACATCTCTTCTGCGTGCGACGCCGCTCTTCAGGTCAGGAATCCGACCTTATTGAACACTACGGTAATCCTTCGACAATCAACCATACCTTTTCAGGAATACGTGACGGTGAAGGAAGTCTTCAAGAGCCGCATGTACTTTGTGTGAATGGAAGAATAAGGAGGAATCCTTCCGGGGTCGTTCACTACGCCATAAACGAGATGCCTTTTGTTCTCGTCGTGACCCCGTTGATAGTAATTTGTGAGAGAATGGGGGATCGATCGAATCCTTTCCATTGCCCCCATTCCACTATCTTTGCTCGCCTCTTTTTATGCCCATTCTGTTCCGATTTGTGATAAAAAAGTGTTTTGAGTTATTCAACATGTGATTCGCATTGCAAAGGGAAATGGAATGGAAAGGTGTTGAATCTATCTTCTTTACTCGAAATGTTTCATGGAGTTCCGACTCTGATCCCATGTTCTCTTGTCGTCTTACTATTAGAGATAATGAATGCACTTC
Organism: Diplogasteroides magnus; assembly: GCA_014805445.1. NCBI lineage: Eukaryota > Metazoa > Nematoda > Chromadorea > Rhabditida > Diplogasteroididae > Diplogasteroides > Diplogasteroides magnus. The sequence goes on along the minus strand of JACMIF010005055.1, from coordinate 5,603 downwards.
GAGATCTTTAGAGGTTCTTACACGATCTCTACTTCCTATAATATGATATTATCTCGCCCGAACGGGAGTCATTTCAAGAATTCGTCTAGGGGTGCGCAATTACAGTACACCTCATGGCCCACTCTTTCTTCATGAAAAAGAATACTAGGTCACGAAAAGCGTTCTAGTTTTTTGAATTCGGTTATATTTTGATGGGCTGGGGCTATCGAAAGCTAGCTAGCAGAGAATTCAAATTTGCCCCAGACAGGAAGAATCTAGCAAAAGCGGAAATTGATTGCAAACTGACTGTTTTATGATTTTCAGTATATCTCATCGTAGAAAAATGATAGTTCAATTTTGACTTCATTTTCGAATTTGGGAGCACTGAATTAGTTAGAAACACCAAAAAGCAACTTTTCATGCTAGTTCTCAACAAACCCTCTGCCTAACCCTAAATTCGTCCTGATCAATACCCATGCTACCGTAATTCAATACTCTCAATCTGATTCAATCATAGCAGCGATAGTTTCCTTCACATACGAGCACTAAGACCAACAAACATTGACACTCGGCCACAATTGAGTATACTCCCTCAGGGCCCATAATCTATCGTTGCAATGAGATAACGAATACCCTTATAAACGTGGCACTGATGATTTCTCTCGTCTCTTCGTCAATGATGATTGTTCTTCTGACGTTGTCTTCACTTCTCTTCGCAGTGACACGTGCACAGGTATCTTCATTTTGGAAATTAATCAATATTTTTTGTAAAAAATATGTATTTCAGTATTTATATGCGGTCGACGTCAATAAACTTGGATCATCCGCCAATTTCTCGTGTATGTTGGCAAATGGATACACAACAGCTTTCATCAGAGGCTACAAACCGGATGGATGGGGTTCTGTGGACGAAAACGGAGTCAAGAACATCAACATGGCATATTTTGGCACGGTTTCGGAGTAGAATCTTTACGATTTTTGCATTCATAGGGGGTAAAATGATGACCGAGGTCTACATGGAGCCAAACCCAACATCTGGAAAATCGGCTGTAACGCAAGTTCAAGAAATGATTGATTCTCTCCGCAACGGAGGGATGTCAGTTCGCACGATATGGATCCAGGTGATTAATTAGAGCGAAAGACACTAGCGCCTTGGAACTTTGCGCCATAATGATGAGATGGACATGTGAGCCGTGAGAATCAAAGCTGGATCAACTGCAAATGACACAATTGTGGCACAAATTCCATGACGCTCGCGTCTTTCTCCGGATTCATTCGAACAAACATAAATATTCCACGCCCTTTATAGGTCAAGAATCCCTCCGTTTGGAGTTCAAGTCAAGCGACCAACTACAATTTCATTCTGCAGGCCATTCAGTGCATATCAGTGGGTGTTCCACTCATTTCTTCCTTCTTATCAGTAATATCATCCCCAAGGGAGATGATTATCCTCTTTCCGGCAGACCAGTCAATCAAATGAACATAAAGTCAAATCACATATAGCTTCGATTCCTTTCAAATAATACGAACCGTTTCAAAGGAAACGATAAGAACTTATCCCATTCTTGAGGCTCAATCAATCAAACCAGGAGTGTACACAAGTCAATACGATTGGCAGCAGATCACAGGCAATGGAGCAGCGACAACCAATTACTTGTGGTAGGCACATAATAATATTATATCATATAATTTATATGACAGTACATGTAGGCTCAACCATGCGTTGAAACAAAGTTTCAGTTTATAAACCACATTTTGCATCTTTGAAAGTTATGAGGTAATATCGCAATTTCAGGTACGCACAGAGCTCCGGTCCTGGATTGGGAGGGGAATCGGCCTCAAACTTTAATGATTTCATTCCTTTCGGATCATTTACCTACCCTAAAGTGAAGCAGTTCGCCGATTCTGAAAACATCTGTGGAATGACTGTGAATAGAGATGTGTTCCAGGCAAACACTATTATCAAATCAACCAAAAACACGAAAAGAATAGTTGTTGGTAACTTCTGAATAGTCACCTGCCTCATTTATAAAGCTGGATGAAGACTTGAAACACAGGAAAAACATCCAAAAAAAGGATTCGCTCCCGGGTGGGTTCGAACCACCGACCTTTCGGTTAACAGCCGAACGCGCTGCCGATTGTGCCTCGGAAGCACAGAAGTTGCGAAGTTTAGAATATTTCATGAGCACTGTTTGCACAAAGATATGTATAGTTCTGTGTACAAGCATACTATCTCTGCAATGCTACGACGGTTTAGTGTGCACTGCCAGAGGGATTAATAGTACAATTCGTGCTTGCGACTAGACACACAGACACATGAAATAATTCGTGTTCAATATTCTGTTATTTTTGCGTCTTTTATTGGCAATGAAAAAAGTCAATCGACACACAGGGAATGAATACTAGTATAAAAACATTGAAAGATTGCTAATAAGAGTGGCGACGTGCTCTCATTCTTTCAATATTCCATATATAATATGAAGAGAATCTCTGCAACGTTGGCTATGTCAAATTTAGGTGCAAGAATATTTGGTTACTGCTTTCACTCACTGCCAATCCCTTATTCTCAATGCAACCCATGCGTTCTTCTCCAGAGAGGACCTCAGTCCGAGTGTGAAAGGGAAGAGAGTCATGGCCAAAGAGAGAGAGAGAGAGAGAGTAGAGAGGGTCAGAGGGCGCATGAGGGTGGCATTCATTGACAGCCATCCTATAAACTCTCGCACATACTCTTTCACGCTTTAGTCCCCATGACAAGGGGAATAGCTGCAGTTGCGCATTCCTCCTTCTTGGTTTCTGATGTATTTATTTATGTACTATTTGCTGTCATACCTAGGGAGTGGAATCCAGTGAACTTGTCGTCTTTACTTTCCCCTTGAACAATTTCAGGGGATAGAAACAATCATACGATATATGGAATGAAATAGTGGGCATTCTTTTAATTGGTTTTTGAAAAAAAATTATTTTTTTTGCATACCCTGCTCTCGATCTCTCGCTCTCGTGTTTCGCTGCTTGCGCGGATTGCTCACTTTAGCGACTGAAATTGCAGAATGTGTGTCACATTCCATTGTTGCTCGTCGAATGGACAGACTGCCTACTGCGAACGGATGTATTCTTTGTTAATATTGATTAGTGAAAAACCAGTAAAATACTTGAAAACATTGTTTTTGACTGTGAATTAAAGATAATATCAATGCAAAAAAAGTATTTCATATCCGAATAAACTCTTCGGGAAGCTAGTTGAAATCTTTCAGAAGAACTCTTATGGAGGAGCACTCGGGATGCCCCACTCTATCGTTGTCGTGTTTCTTGACACGCGACCTCCATCGGTGTTGGTGGTGTCTAAAGGACTACATTCGAAATCAGATGCGGTCGGCTATCGCATTCATTGTGGTAAGGTTGAACGCAATACTAAGAGCATGTGTCCTAAGAGCATTATATATTTTCCTCGTTCTGGTTACTTTCAGAAATAGATAGTGTATAAATAGATAAACTGAACAACTTTCTGAGCATTCGTTCTACTGGCTTGCGACTATGCACTACACATCGGACTGCATATTCGATCATGTTCTTGTGAAAACATCATATTCTGCAGCTTCAACCGAGTAGAACCGTAGCTACCGCGTTACGCTACAACGGTGTTGAGCCAATATATCGACAACACTGCCTGGCAAAAACGTGCGATCCATGATAAATATTAGCGTTTCAAAATCAATAGAAAAGTGCATTTGTCATTCATCTAATCCCATGTCACTTGTACTCTCAATAGAGATTGGACAAACGACAAATACACTTTATTAGTCGTCCCAAATGAACAGTCGTGCAAAAAACAAAACGAGCGTACCAGGTATAACAGTTCGGTAAGGATGCGTAAAACTAGCGTTTTTGATTCCCTAATAAGTATTTCATCGTTTTAGTTCGCCATCTTTTACTTCGCAGGGGTGGCTGCATACGTCTACTACCTTCGACAACATTACACCGCCGATCCTAGCTCAGTCCAGTTTGGAGAGATGAGACAGATCGTCATCGCCTTGTCCATAGGCATTCCTTTCTTCATATGGGCTATACTATCTCCTCTAATTCGATTGATCAATGCATTCAAGCAAAAGGCGAGATATCGCGTATATCGTGATGAGGGAACGAGTATATACTACTGGCATAATGAGCATACGAAGGAAAAGACGTGTTCAACATCAGGGTGCGGTCGGACGTTCGCCGTAAACCCCGACGAGGTGAGCTCATGTTTAGTTGCCATATGGGGAAGATAACAGCTTCATGGGCGTTTGCGTCAGCTGCTGACGGCTAGAGTGTCCATTTCATCACTATTGCGCAAAATTCTAAGGCGGCTTTGTCTTTCTCCGGGCAAGAGATAATAGCGAACATGATCGAAATAGTGGTGAAGTAAATATTGTGACAAGGCCGCAAAAACGTATTCCACCCGTTCCTCATTTGCATTTCCAAGCAACCACAAGAATGCTTGCAGGATTGGTCGGAAATCCTTCGTTTCATCCTGTTATTCCTGACGATTCTCCTCACGATGTCAACATCGTACGTGGCTGTAATCGAGATATTGCGACTAATTCTCCAGAGGGAAGTCTACGACGGAGAGAAATCCATTAGTCACGTACTACATTGGATTATGATTGTGACCGGATCTCTCTATACTATACTTTTAGTCGTATGGTTGCAATTAGACATTCCCTGCTCGCCTGCCTCCTCTGTGTATCATTATGCGGCCTGAATAAGTGTTGGATGTGCAGGGTTTCATTGAACAGAGCAGAAATTGAGGATGAGGCAAAAGATGGGGAGAATAAAGGGGAAAAGAGCAAAAGAAAAGGTTGTACTTTTCTGTGCGAATGTTGCATATGATTATTTATCCTGATTGTAACACATATAAATTGCAGATAATATTTTGTCACTAAAATTGTTACAGTATTCCTCTTCTTCTATTTATTTCGTTTTTTTTCACCCCAGTTCATTAGTCCAAAACAGATAGAATGTCTCACTGGATCTTTCTTGTCACTAACAGTCTGTTCCACGCTATCTTGTGGTTACCTCCCACTCCCTTCATTCAGCAAACGTGTCATTATTTCTGTACAATGCACTCTTATAACTAGGGCATGAAATTATGTTTAGACGTTATTGGAATGCAAAGTTCACCGAATGAGATCACTGTAGTCATCAAACATAATGAGATCATACCTTTAGTGTCAATAAAATATTACCCGATGTTCTGAAATACAACTGTTCCATGGTCCCCATTCCATTGCTTTGACAGATGAGGCGGTTAAAAAATCGGTTTATAGAAAATTCATTCAGTATTCTGCTTCTTTCAACAACTTCCGTGGCCTTGTACACGATACAAACAATTCAAAAGACTGAAAGCAGTGTTTTCTCGTAGCAATGCTTCTTGATGTGCAACATTTAATTTAGCAAAAAACCAGAATGGTTAAAGGAGCCGTAAACCGAGATTCCGTGTCAATTATTCTGGGAACGCAGTGTTGTAGAGCACATTCGATTATGTATACGCCGAGATTTTCATCTTTCAACTAGCGGAACTACGCTCACTGCGTGAGCTCCGTTCCGCCAGTGATATTGGGTCCGTCCGGTTAAGGGGTCTCATTCAA
>JACMIF010005054.1:0-11238 GCA_014805445.1 Diplogasteroides magnus | reverse complement strand
TTCGGCCCCCATGTAATTCGGCCCCCATGCATGACCGGTACACCTCATTTTCAGATTTTATGGTAGTTTTACTCAAGTATTCCCAAAAAAAATTTCACGGAGATTCGATAACTTTGAGCAAAGTTATGACCAAAAAACGAAGTGAGCGAATACTTAGTCACAGTAGTGTATAATTCATGTTTGTTGTGTCCTCGCCGACATCTTTACAACCCCCGAGACAGGACCAAAAAGGGATTTCATCCATCTGCAATCCTATCTGTGCCTCTGATCTCGTGGCTGTGACAAATGTTCCAAGGGAACGTGACGCGACCACAGAAGGAATGGCTATCCCCCAATGCTCTGCTTTCTTCTCTCTTTCAGTCCAAATCTGAGTCTCTGGGGAGAATGTCGCCCTCTCCCATTATGTGCACATTGCATGAGGGGTCACAAAATATACTCCATCTTCAGCCTCATCTGTCTCCAAAGTAGAGATCGAGTACGGATAACGGCTTCTAGGCCAGATATTTTAGTTTATGCATCTTTCATCATGTGCACGTTTCATGAAATGGTAGCGGAATCGTTTCATTTTTGACTCTTCTCTTGTTGAATGAAGATTCACTGACTCATTCCTGCAAACATTTCCACTACTTGACATGGGTGCTCTTTCTATTCGTCTTCCTTCTTCCAATCAAAGCACCGGTTCCGCACTCTTTTCATATTGTTTGACTTTGCGTGCCTTGTGTAGTGGCTGGCGAAGATACACCATTCGAGTATCTCCCGTGGCTCTTCGTGTCAACATTCGTCATAACCTTTTCCTCACATTAAGATCCAAGTTATCTGTCACATCGTGGTCACCACTTGAAAAAATCATGGGTTTTCTGAATGCGACGCTCAAAAATCACCTTATTTTGAAATTCTATTCACCTTGCACGTTTGCACGTTATTCGCCCTCGAGTAACCCTTACTCCTTGCAGTCCTCGCCGTTCCATCGGAAACTTCCCCTCACTTCCGGTTTCTCCGGAGATCTCAAAGAGCGAAGGAGAGAGGCCACTTCTATCCCTTTTCGGTCATGCAACCACGGCCATTACTGGCGACTAAGGTTTTAATTCCTTCCTCTTCGTCCCATTCACAACAATCCAGGCTTTTCGACCATGACTTCGCTCTCCAATCTACTTTTCCTCACAGGATTCCTTCTCACACAGGTCTGCCATCAAGCAAATGCCAGGTAGATTTCAACAACATTTATAAACTCGATAAATACGGCACTTCTTAAGCTGGTTGTCTACAACAAACCAAATATTCTAATACATCTAATTACTCAGGTCTCCCCTTTCGTGTCCCGATCGTTGTCAGTGCTACAACGATCCAGAACCTGGCTCAACTGCACTGCATCTCGTCTGCAAATGGGATCAGGCAAGTAGAAGATGCCTCGATCATTTAGTACTTGTCCTCTCAAACTTGAAATTTGCCCAATCGAAAGGGCGATCGAATCAGAGACGACACCATGCATTTACTTTCGTTTGTTGGGGCTCATGCATGGTGTCCCATGGGAGAGTGGAGGCGTGTGTGTCACTGGGATGGGCGATGCAATGAGATGGCATGTGAATAGGGGTCGTCGGGTTCAAATCTACGCTGATTAAGAAGTTCAGCTAATATAATTTCATGGACTGACTATGTTGAGTGATTTATGTATCTATTGAATCCAATGGGTGTCTGATGTGCAGCCGTAGATAAGGACATTAAGAAAAGAACTTAGAAGATGCAACTATCAAAGATATGACTTCAGTTGAACTCCACTAACCTGAGCACACTTCGATATCCTGATCAGGTAGTGCATCAGTCATTTTTGACAGTGAGGAGGAGATTTGAGGTGCGAACATTGACAATCAGATGCCCTCACCATGGAAAACACGCCAGTCGACCGCCTGATGCACTCTTCCAAGTAGAGGAAAAAGTATTTCTACCTTATACTAGTTTTCTTTAGGGTCTTTATCGATTGGATCGTCTGGAAATCGATCGATGTGTCATTGACAAACTACCAGGCGCACTGTTTGCTGTATGATCCCCATCTTCCATTTGCGTCACTCTTTTTCTTAGGGCATGCATCAGTTGTACTCACTCGTCATCAAGAATGCGAGGATGCCTGATATTCCACAAGGTACTGAAACGTACTTTCACAAGCAATTGAAATGTCAGGATTATTCGACTACGTCCCGAAGTTGATGACTCTTGACTTGTCCGGAAGCGATCTCAAGGTATGTGAAGCCTCATTCACTCAAGATATCCATTCCTGTCAGATCGAGCCCTACGCCCTTCGTTCCCTCAACAATCTCATGCACCTCGATCTCAGCAATAACAGTCTCAATTTCCTCGCAAACACTTTAGGTCCACTTTCAAATATGTTTCATCGTGTTTATTATATATCATTTTGTGTCTTTATATTTTGTGTTTTGTTATTACATAACATATTCATTGTATACGCTAACATTTCAGGCTCCCTCACAAAACTACGTGTTTTGGTACTGGATAACAACAAACTGACCAATATCGACTTTCGCAGGTTATTTCAAACAGAGCAATGAAAAAGATTGAGATTTGTAGGCTGCCCTCCGAATTGACAGATCTGTCGATACGTAATAACCTCGTCACTACCGTGCATTTTGTGGGAAAAGGAGGAGGCGCAAAGTGAGTAGAATTTCCATGCCTATTCTTGGTTTTCGAGCTATATTCTCTTCTGAAGATCTATTGATATATCTTCTATAAGAGTGGAGCAACACACATATGAAATCACTATGTTTACAGTACTCTGCTTCGTTTGGATGTATCTGGGAATCAGCTGGACTTCATATCAGGAAGTGGTCACATGAACACATTTCCTCCCACTATCAAACAGCTGGATCTATCGAGAAACAAGATCAATATGGTCCAGGTGAAGAGTAACACTCTACGTTACTCCACGTGACAATCTATTTTAGGATGGAGCTCTGGAAAACATGAAGAATCTACAGTCACTCGACATGAGGTGGTTTTTCTTTCAATACGAAATAACAAAAATTCATAGCTTCAACCAACTGACGGACGTTCGCGAATCGGGATTCAAGGGACCCGAGCAAAGAGTTAGGCTATTTCTAAGGTGTGTATAATATTTAGAAACATGCACTAACTTTAAAACAACGCTTTAATATCATTTTCTGCGTGTTGTGAAACATGTTCTGATTTGAGAGTTTACAGGGAAAATCCTCTGAAATGTTCGTGTTCTCTGAAGTGGCTCGTCCTCGCAGGAAACACAAAGGCTGGAGGAGTGAGTCATTTTGCTCCCAGTACCTATTAGGTACTACCTATATTATAAGTGAGAGACTCTTTCGATAACGTTATTACAATTGAATAGAGACCAACAATGGAGAGAATCATTCAGACTGCCCCGATAGTTGAAGACCTCCCAGCAATACAATGTACCAATCTCGTTGAACCTTCTATTCGCGTCAACCTCACTGTTGCTGACTACAGAAATGAACTTCTGTGCAAATACGCAAAGGTGTGTCATACGAAAACATATGTTTCTCAACTATTTTAACTTCTGCCTTAGAATTTTCGATAAAACAGAGCATTTTCAGCACTGTGACAACTCCACTTGTACCTGTTGCGACGTTTCAGTGGAGGATGCGTGTGAATGTCGATCTCTATGTCCACCAGGATGCCTCTGCTATGCATCAAATGACAATGGAGAGGTCATCAACCCATTGCCTCACCTTCTCCAACACTTCTCCTTCAGAAGGCCCAGAACTTTCTCCAGTGCGAGGGAGTTCGTCCTGAACGATTGACTGGACTGCCGAAGAGCATCACAGGACTGTCTCTGGCAGGTATCCAACGATTCCCCAGTCAAAACATTTTTCACGTGATGTTATGTACTTGTTATAATTGGTCGATAATTCACATAGGTACTCGTCATGGATGGTCACCGGCGACTCTCGGACAACTTTCACACCTTCATTTACTCAATGTTTCTTCTGCTGATGTCACTGAAATCACAGAGGTGCGATTTCGGACTTTCATGCCAGTCCCGATGCTTGCTCCAGTTGCAAAAGTGCCTATTCTATCAAAAGTATTCAGGCAGCCCTCTCCGGTCTTCCCCATCTTCGAACACTCGATGTTTCCTCCAATGAACTGCACTCTCTGCCTCCTCATCTTCCCAAACACATACATCATCTCATGCTGGCAGGTGTATTTTCACAAAAAAACATTGGAATCTATAATCTGTTTCAATTCTGTAAGAAATAGCAATAGATCTTGCTTTTCAGACAGTCGCTCTGGTAGTTTTATTGATGAATAACCTTTGTTATTCAGGCAATCCTCTTCGTGACTTCACAGACAGCGAAGTCTCCCTTCTCGATCGACTGCACACAGTCAGTTACTCCTCTTTAGACGACATGGTCAACAAAGTACAAAACGTTATCCTTTCTCAAAGGGAGTGGTCACCTGGAGATATCTAGATACTAGATACTTCCCCTCATGTGGGAGTAAACTTATAAGTCTCCTCTTATAAGTCTATAAATAGTCTCCTCTTTTCTCTCCATATCTTCTAACTTTTGTCCCCGGAGCAATGGAAAACCCTGGCGTCATTTATTGCCGCGTGATTAATGTTTGGCCGCGGTTCAGGAAATAAGCAAAATGAGATTAGAGATTCAAAGCGATTAAATGCCGTGAGTCGTTTTTGTTGTGCAATGTGGGGGGAGAATTGGCAATTACCTGTAATTTGACTCGAGACATAAAACGAGACACTGCAGAGAGAGAGTCTGTAATGGATAGTGTCTGCTTGTGTATCGAGTCTTCTGTCAGGTGACTCTCGGCGGGAATCGTACCGTATTCCGCTGCGATTGTGATCAGCCAACGGCCCTTCAGAGGTGGATCAGGAGGAATAGAAAGAAGGTGAGATTGGATTGGCAAGGATTATTTCCTGGACGAACCAGAGAGTTCAATAAGCACATTCAGGTGTTGGATCTACTGTCTGTGGAGTGTGAATTGCCCCAAGCAGGAAGAGTGAGTGTTTAATCTTTTACAATTGGAGAACTGGCACAATTTTTTGGTTGAACAACCAGACTTCAGATAGAAAAAAAGTGTTCTTGAAACATAAATATTTTCCATGGCAATACTTGTTTTAAAGTGTTTCTCTTGGTCAAGGTAAGCATGCTGGAAGTGCTTCCTGGCGCTCAATCTCTGTGTGAAAACCTCACCCATCATCGGATGGAACAAGGACTTGCTCCGGTTTCTTCTGAGGCTCCAGTTATTATTGAAGATTTAGGAGGAAATGGTACGTTGATTTATCTCTCTAAAACATTTAATTTTTTTCTCTTTAGGACTGTCAAGAGTGGATGACAGAATATCTTCTACGTCCTCTTCTCTGAATGGAGAAATGTCGTCAGAAGGGAAGAGTCATCATATCCATCCAATGTACAATGTACCGGAAAGGTCAGAGGAGCACATCATGCGGATAATGTGCATTCTAGTGCAATGAAGTCAACGTCTATTCAGGAAATCAAATTCGCTGGACTCATCGACAACCATCATCCTCACTCCCATTATAAAGAAGACCACGGAAACACCCACGTATACGGTAGCGAAGCTACTGGAGATAACAATGAGCATTTGATGATTTGAGGCCTCTAAAAATCCTACTCCGAAGATCGTTTATTTTGAAGATGAAGATTTGGAAGAAGCAGGAGTCAGAGCGAGGGGTATGTTTCATACAAAGTGATATAAACTGAATAATGCATGGACACCATCTATGGGGAAATGATCCCCGTGATTATTTGGTAAAAACCTATTAATCAAAACTATTATTTCCTAATTTATTTATACGCTGGATTATGAACTTACAAGCTGTAGGTTTATTAATTGTGGCTGTTGCTTTAATCATAAGAATTGCCAAGCGACAAACAAATTATTATCATTATTATATTTTAGAGCGTTTGGAGTCAAAAACCTCCACCAGTTCGAAGAAATCACTGACTAGTTCTCCTTTACGATTTACTACGACCAGGAAGCCAAGACGGTAAGCAACACTCTTGCTAATCTCTGAACAATAACTGTGCATGGAATTTTACAATCGGTATTGACTGCTTTCTTCTGCTAATCTCTGAATTCTTGTAGTGGTCGTCATGAACCAGACCACCATCGAATAGTGAGTGCCCTCATCTTCATTCTTCTTGTTTGCATCATCGTCCTCTTGACTGCAGTCGGGTTCACCATTTACTTAAGGCGAGTTTCAGGACCGATGAATACGGCCAACAAATGTTTTCTTTCAGATTCTTTCGTTCCGACGTGGAAATCGTCCGCAGCACATCGTTTGAGGCTGAGCCCCTTAATCGATGAGAACCACGTCTTTATTCGCCCTCGTTCCACATGCTTCGTTGTTTGACTCTTCACCGGTGCTTTAATGCAATAAAGTATATTCAGTTCTGAGAGGAGATGGAGGTAGGTATACATATTATAATAGTTGGATCAGGTTAAAATGACCGAGGTATTAATGTGCACGGGTGCATCCCATGACAAGGAGATTAGGGTGGCAGTGTTAATGGAGGGGTTATTCAACATGGGGAAAACGTTAATAGTGAACACATGAAGAAATGATGTGTTCATCATTGGTCACCATTGTGAACGTTACCGTTCCACTAACAATGGATGTCATTATAAGACTGCACATGCGAGTATTCTGTTGGAATCATTATATTTCCTGTGGACTTTTCGTCTGCACTGACACGTTGATGTCTGTATGTTTGTAGATTCGTGTCAAACTTCACTCGAAATAACTCTCTTGCATGCTTCATGCTTCTATATTTTCACAATTTATCCTTTCTCGAGACGGTATCAGATAATATCCATCACCCTTGGCGTTCCACTTTCCATAAATTGTGAAATTGAGCGTGAAAGTTCTCTGCCTCTTGCGTTATCGTCAGTACGGAAATATTCCATAAGTGTCCTGAGAGTGATTATGGTGATGTCAAGGCTTTTGTTCACCTTTCATGCATAGGAACCGTCGCAGAACATCAGGAATCCCATTATTCAAAAGTGGACTGCGAAGCAAAGCAGCCGAAAAGATTAGTAAAAATAGGTTTTGAGCCCAAAACACATCTGATAAGAAGGAAAGTTTCGGGAATCAGACCATGATGTAGATAGTAATCGCAACGTTTTCCGCATTTTCTTGGTAGAAAACAATGCTAATCCACAGTAACGATGTTATGAGAATCTGATAAGCAGTTTACAGGAAGATTAGTATTCAAGAAAGACGCTCATTCTACTATAAAGCATTTTTCCTATGATGTTAAGAGGTAATTCCTTTACGCCAACCAAGGACACAATTGTAGAAATTACATATCCATCAATGTTTTGAACTTGCCAGACTAATAGAAGCGTAGATGAGAATCGGCAAAAAGAATCGTGAAATCTATAAAACGGCCTATCAGTAGTGTAGCGAATATTGTTTACTTTACTTTAATGTTTTCTTTCACTTGAAAACGATGCGATAATTGTATTCCTATCTTATTTCTTCTTCTATTTGATATTGCAACATAGATCGTTGTCTGAATTTTTTGTAAGACACACTGTCCACAACTGGAAACTCATACGGATAGCATAATGGTGGTATGAATTATTGGTGCGATCATCAATGAATCCATCGGAAACATCACTAAAAATTTGTTTACACAGGCGTATTATTGGACCATGTAAATTCACTAACTTTGTACGACGTTCTGCGCTACATTTACAGTTGCCTCAAAATGTCAGTTCTTTTTAATCCTGCAATGTGATACTCACCCATATCAAGTGCATTGTAATCAGCGCTCGCTTTGAGTTAAATTTGTTTTCATAACTGCATGCAAAAAGTGTTGCTAGACATCTTTGCAAACAAATGAACACGATGCTGAGCCACATTGAGTAACTGGAAAACACAAAAACCGTGTAATTGTTGCAGTGAATGATTACCTGGCAACAACAGACAAATAGAAAAGAACAAAATGCACATGATATAGCCATCCTTCGGAAGGCGATGGCACGTCACGGTTACTTTCATCTAAAGAAATCCAGAATTGACAACAACCAGGCGTGTTCTTGCCTCGTATTGTAGCCACGATGGCTATCAAAATATTCGCGAACACGTACAATGTCGCACAGACTTGGTTAATGACTATGAGGTGTCTGAAGGTGCATGGTATCGATTTGATTTGAAACTTAGGAATTGAACCTAAAAGTGACATGAAGTAGCCTATTCTTGACCAATACCGAGATGTTTATAACGAATATAACAACAGAGATTGAGCATATGACGACTTCGATAGTGCGAAGGAGGTAGAGATACCAAGAGAGCATTGGGATATGTGAATGAATGTTAGTTCAATACAACTCGTGGTTTCGTGAGAGAATTATTCGATTACCCTATAGTCCACCCCTTTCACATTCCCACCCTCGAGAGACGGACCTCTATGTGCAATGAATCAGTGCACGCGTGATATATCCTTTGATATCCCCACATGTCTGATTGCGTAATCATTGCAACATCTCAATATGGGGGAATCGTGAATCTCTACACAATGAAATGATCATTAATTCCTCTGTCGCCATTGTAAACGTTAACATTCCCCTAACAGTTGGTATCATTCTAAAACTATAGATAATAAGAGGAATCTATGGGAATCACTCTATTCCTGGTCTTGAAGGGAAATGCTGCCCAAATACGTGGATGTCTGTCTATTTGTTGATTCGTGTGAAAGTGTACTCCAAGTAGCTCTCTTGCATGCTTTAATCTTTTCATGGCGAATTACAATTTATCTTTCTTGAGTGACGTTTTGACAGAATGTCATCCTTGGGCGCGTTCTACTTTCCACAAATTGTGAAATTGTGCGTGAAAGTTCTCTGCCTCTTGCGTTATCGCCAGTAAAGAAATATTCCACAGGTGTCCTTCTGAGAATGATTATGGTGATTAAAAGACTCTTCTGCACCTTTCATGCATAGGAATCGTCGTAGAACATCAGGAGTCCCATTGTTCAAAAGAGGACTGCGAAGCAGCGCAGCCGAGAAGATTAGTAAAAATAGGATTTGGGCCTACAACACAGATAAGAAGAAAAGTTCAGGGGTGTCAAACCATGATGTAGATAGTAATCGCAATATTCTCATCATTTTCTTGGTAGAAAACAATGCTAATCCACAGCAGCGTTGTTATAAGAATCTGACAAGCAGTTTACTAGTGAGTTTTCAACTATGAACCCTGCAGTAATAGCATGAAATTTCGTATAATATTTTAAAAAAATTGCAACAATTGTTTAATTTTGATATTTATCCACCAATATTTTTAACTTACTTGACTAACCGAAGCGTAAATGAGTATCGGCAAAAAGAATCGCGAAATCTAGAAATGAACTTATTAGTACAGATAGTAAATATTGTTACTTTACTTTAATGTTTTCTTTGACTTGAAACCGATGCGATAATTGTATTCTTATCTTATTTTTTCTTCTGTTTGATATTGCAACATACGTTGTTGTCTGTATTTTCTGTTAGACATTCTCAACGCTACAGAACACTCATACGGATAGCATGATGATAGCGTTAATTATTGGTGCGACCACCAATGAAGTCATCGGAAAAATCACTGAACAACTATCTTCACATATTATTGAACCATGCAAATTCACTTACGTTGCACGACGTTCTGCGCCACATTAATGGCACCCTCAAAATTTCTGTTAGTTTTATCTGGAAAGTGACACTCACCCATATCAAGTGCATTATAATCAGCGCTCGCTTTGAGTGAAATTTATCTTCATAACTGCTGGAGATAAATGTAGCCAGAAATCTTTCTAAGCACATGAAATCAATGCTGAGCCACAATGAGTGACTGAAAAGTACAAAGACCGTGCGACTATAACAGTGAAAGATTACCGGAAGAAAACAGACAAATAAAAAAGAACGAAATGCACATTGAACAACCATCCTTCTGAAGGCGATGGCACAAAACGATTACTTTCATCTGAAGGAATCCAGTGTTGACAACAACCAGGTATATTATCCTATTCCTACCTCGTATTGTAGCCACGATGGCTATGCAAATATTCGTGGACACGTACAGTGATGCGGCTATTTGGTAAACGATAATAAGATGTCTGGATGTGTATGACATCGATTTGTTTTGAAAATTGGTAATTTAACCTAAACGTGACATGAAGTAGCCTATTCTTGGCCAATACGGAGATATTTATGACGAGTATAACAACAGAGATTGAGCATATGACGACTTCGATAGTGCGGAGGAGGCAGAGGTACCACGCGAGCATTGGGATATGTGAAGGAATGCGAGTTTGATGCGACTCGTGGCCTCATGGGAGAATTACTCGGTTATCCTCTCACCCGGAGTCTATTTCAGGTTCACTCGTGCTTTTCGGATGTGACTATGCGCGATCGAAAGTTCACACATAAGGTATGGATTCCCCTGAATATCTCGTCCGGAAAAGCACTCTGCGAGCCCTGCGGGGATTTTGCTAATTTTTCAGTGCAAAATTTGAAGACGCATTAAAAATAGATGATGAGATGCAGAATTGAATTATTCTTGTATTTTTCCTGGAAGGAACTCATGAAGAGCTTTCAGAAAAGTGGTAAGGATGCTTAGTTGCCATGCCCCCCCTCAGGGGCTCGCAGAGTGCTTTTCCGGACGAGATATTCAGGGGAATCCATACCCTATGTGAGAACTTTCGATAGCGCATAGTCACATCCCAAAAGCACGGGTAAACCTGAAATAGTCTTCGGGTCAGTCTTTTCACATTGAAAACTCGAGAGATGGACCTATATGCTCAATGAATCAGTGCGCGTGTAGTATATCCTTTGATATCCCTCACTTGTCTGATTGTATAGCCACTGCATAATGTCCCTATATGTCCCCGACCTGTCACAATTTGCACCGTGCAAATTGTGACAGGTCGGCGACGGCCGAGCGTGTCACAGTTTGCACCGTGCAAATCGTGACAGGTCGGCGACGGCTGAGCTTGTCACAGTTTGCACCGTGCAAATCGTGACAAGACCTACCCTTGGCTAACCCGCGTCAGGTGCGATGTCGCAGGTGCATATAAGGAGGCCGACCCCTCCTATTTTGGTTTACTTACCCAAGTTTGAGGTAAAGATCGGATCTCATGTCACGATTTGCACTGTGCAAATCGTGGCATCTGTCACAATTTGCACGGGTGCAAATTGTGACAAGATTCTCTTGTCACAATT
>JACMIF010005053.1:0-11238 GCA_014805445.1 Diplogasteroides magnus | reverse complement strand
GGATCGCATTATGGAACGTTATTGACAGTCGTTCATTTATAGCCGTCTAATTTCATTACTAGCGGTCGTGTCTGCTGATGGTGAGTGAGAGACGACCGCTAGGAATTAAGTTAGAGGTCTTGTAGTGGACGGCTGTCAATAATGTTCCAAAACGCGATCCCTACTCATAACCTCTATGACTGTATTGAATGTGATCACGAGAAAGACGATCAGGCCAGAAATGAGAAGACGAAATTCCGCTTTGAACGTTTTGCTTTGCATCTGAAAAAAAATGAAAGAGTTTCTTTGAACATTTCTGTTTCCCCTCTCTCATGGTGCACATTATACGTGAGAATGTATTTAGGTCAGACGCCGTTGGAATCCCTTACCCCTGTCATATTTACATTAAAACTTCTGCGAACGACGAAAATGGTTGCGATGTACATTCCAAATGATAATACAGTGCCCGCAACAGAACATCCCATATCGATGTACGCAATTATCTGCAAATGTGCATTATATGTCATAACACGAGGAAAACATAAGATATCTAAACGATAAAAAGTGCATTTCTCTCTGCGAAGTAGTGATCCGCGGAGATTGGGCGAGTGATAAATTCACTTTTTACGAATTTACAACTTGAAACTCGAGCATACTTCCGTGGAATGTTCGTCGAACAGTAGTCGCAAGGTTCCTTCTTCCGGATATTTAACATAAGTGATGTTGAAGTCCATGTTGAGATTCACGGGAAGTACTGCCGCGAGAGGAACAGTCCATTGAAATACTCGAATGGTCCAGAGCATCGAGGGAGACCAAATCTGCACTCATATCGTATTATTCATGTAAACTCAACTGAAGTAGTGTGCACGAACCATCTCAATTTCGTGACTATGCTTGTCTTAATTTCACTGGTTTCATGCTGTTTCGTCTTTTCTCTAACCCCGATTGCGTGACCGAATACGGACAAATTATATTATCTTGTTTTTACTTCAATTTAAATTATTAATGATAATACTTGTGACAACTTATGTAACGTGTACACCATTTCATTCATTTTGTATGAATCAAACTCTTCACAATGCACGCACAATACGAGATCCACTTCCCAGAAGGGACACATTCCCCAGGGATTGCACAATGTATTTCCCCTGGGAATGTTACATTTGCACGTCAGTGTTCCCGCACGGAAAACCCTGACACGACATACCGTGATGAATTTGGTGGAAACGTGGCATCATTCTGGTCTGCTCCCATCATTTTCTTCATATTTATGTCATCTTGTACGTGGATTCTCGTGTTATTTATGCTTTGGATTAATATCCCAAGTTTGAGGTAACCGGCACGGGTGCTCTCCACACCCTCGGTCTACTCCAGCCGCACGGCGACTTCGAGTCTCGGGTGCTCCTACTTCCCCGGATTCCACGTGCACCTCAACTTGCACTCTACAACACACAGTACGAGTGGACATTTGTGAGTATACTGTTTCTTTGGTGGTAGATTGACTTTCCTCTTCTCGTTCTCTTCTCTTTCCTACCCTGACGGGTCACTCTCGCACGGGAGTGATCGGCAGTCACTTGGCTTCGCACATAGACTCGCACGAGTCTGCTTCCTTTGTTTCTCCGCTGCTCTTTGTTTCTCTTAGTTGATTTCGTATTGCACAATAAATTTGTTGTAAGTACAACGTCACGAGTTGGTCACTGGGTGGTACTACACGATATATCATTGAAGTAGAGCTTTCCACACTGTACGTGGAAAGTTCTTACATGGTGCATCGCAGATCCCAGACCAAATACCGCGTGGCAGGCAAGCAGTGAATTTCGTCACGTATTTCATCAGCATACACGCACGTGTATGCTGATGAAATAACCCTGTGGGAAACATTCCCCTGGGAAACATTCCCTCGGAAAACATTCCCCTGGGAAACACTGCTGAGAGAAGTATCTGACTGAATTCACGATTCTTCATCGAGCAATCGATTGCACACTCATACCAACTCACTAAGAGCGAACCACAGCACTCCTTCCTTGCACTGTGTCTCATCAGAGCATTTCTTCAGCAGCACATTTCGCGCATCGTGTTCTCAAGGGACAGTGTTACCACACACTATGCCTCCCAAGAGAAGACAATCACTGTCTGTTTCACACAAACAGCAGCTGACACGAATTCGCAATGAGCTCAAGAAAATGGAAGACGAATCCAAACGCATTCTTACACAGTACGATCAGTGCACAGAGCTGAAGGATGTGATGGTCCTGTACGGTCCCACAGAAGCATTCCTTGAAAACGCACGCGATCAGCTCAGTCACTACAGAGGAAGGCACGATTACTGGCAACAGGACGAGACGCAGCCAAGGAAGATGAGGAACAGAACATTATGAATGAGTGCTATGCACAGCACGAGCACGCACACCCGCACGACATGCAACTTCACTAGGATTGCATAATTCGCAGAATGAGCACGGCGGGTGAGAGAAGGAAGAACTACTTCGATGCACAGAAGCTGTTCAGTGAACGAACAGTCGCACAGCCACAGAACAATGCAAGTACTCCAACGCACAACGCACAGACTCAACCTGAATTCGGTTTGGGTCTGGAATACCTAGCTCTCAAGGCAAGAATGCAGCTCCTGGAGGAAGAACTGCCCTCCTTCAACGGTGAATCATGGCAGTGGAATTCCTATTGGGACGCCTTTGTCGAGACAGTAGACCAGCATCAGAATCTCACCGCAGTACAGAAGCTCAAGCTCCTGAAGAAGTCGTTGAAGGGAGCACCCCTGAAAACGATTTCGGACCTTCAGGATATTGAGTGCTATGTAGAAGCCTGCAAACTCTTGAAGAAACGCTACGGCGACAAGAGGCAGGCTATACTGAAACTGCACAAGAAGATCGACTACATGTCAGCAGCCTCTTCAGCACTGGAAGACCAGAACGCACTGATCCACAAGATCAAACCGCTGCTCATTGAGTACCAACGATTGATGGCCACGACCACTGATCATTGTACACTATGGTACTGAGCAAGTTCTCTCCCAACATTCTGCAATCAGTCCTTGAAAAGGACAAGTCCATGGACACCTTGCACATTCTCGAAAGCCTGATCCAATGCAAAGAGACAATACAGAATGTTGAGAAGTACAAGCCATCGCACAGTACGGACAACAATTCTTCGCACAGCACAGCCAGAGATCGCAAGGAGCATCGCGATGAACGTAAGCAGTCACACACTCAGTTCACAGAGCGCTCCAACACATGCATCTTCTGCAGCAAGCACGCGAATTCCGCAGAGTGTCGAACGGTCAATGACCTGAATGGGCGCATGAATATCCTGAACACACAGCAGCTCTGTACTAGATGCCTCAAGAAAGGCCACAGAGCGGAAGACTGCAGATGTTCCAGGACATGCACACTTTGTGATGGCACACATCACGAAGCAGTCTGTCCCACAGTCACTGTCGCATCGATCAACACATACCACAAGCAACATCAGGGTGCTCCAACAAACCTGGTCAGCTGCACAATGCTGCACGTAACACGAATGAAGACTCCTTCAAGCGAGTCCGCCTATGGGCCGGTCAAGCAAAGATCGTGAACCCCGACACAGGCGCCTGGAAACAGGTCGAATTCGTACTCGACTTCGGAGCAATGCCGACGGTCATTTCTGACACACTGGCTGAGGAACTCAACCTCCCAGTTGTCAGAGAAGAACAAGTGACCATCAAAGGCGTTTCCGGTATTGCACTCAACGAGTCACATGCCACACGAGTCAAGTGGAAACTGCTATCAAGTGACGGCAGTCCCGCTCTCTCATTCACGGGTCTCAAGATGAAGAGCCCACTCATTGGTACTATCCCATGTCATCCTCTTGCACCAGATGATCGAAAGCACATTCGAAAGTCAGGCATCAAGCTGACTGATCCGATCTCACGCACAACGCCATACACACCGCAGATTCTTCTCGGATCAGCGGAAGTATTAGCCTTACTGAACACAGTACCCTGCATTACCACACTTCCAAGTGGTCTCACAGTACTCAGCACAAAGATCGGAAACATTCTGGCAGGAGCAGAATCAACGAACGGCACCGAGCACAGCTCAGACCAAGCACAACCCGCTGTCATTGAACAGAGATTCCAGAAGAAAATCGAGAAGCACATCTCGATTGATGAATCTAAACATGAATTTCTTGACAGCACCTATGAGGAAGAAGACACTGATGGCGATGGAACGATTGCCACCATGAGTGTCGTACCACAACCGAACAAGGTCCACAAGCACAGTGCACACGAGGGTGATGACAACGACTCACAATCGGAGAGCAAAGTCCAGAATGTCATGAACATCGAACAGAAGCCTCCTGATAAACACGAGTCGCACACTCATGCAACATTGCTTTACCCGGGTGCTCTCTTCAAACCTGGAATCTCACAAGACACGGAAGGAGATAACGTGAAGAGCGATGGGGTGACAGCCCAGTACTCACTTCCTCTCACGGATCGTTCCAAACTTCCTCCTGACATGCACGAGTCGAACACTCAAGCAACATCGCACTACGCACAGGACATGGAAAGTGGAAAAGGGGATGAAGGGGTGGCAGCCTAGCACGCACTTCCACTCAGTGACAGTTCCAAAGTCCCACCAGACAAGGAACATGACTGCCTGTTGGAAACATCCCTCAACGTTCCCATTCCTGACCCTACAGGAGAGCATATGAACAAGCAATATTGGCTTATGTGCTCAAGAGAGACTCTCCTCGAACGTGTACGGCAAATTCAATCTTTGCATTCACCGGAACTTACTGTCAGCACTGCACAGTATGTAGTACCTAACAGAACATCTGACCCACCAGACAGGGAATTTGACTCTGATTGGGATACATCTGACCCTCCGGACAAGCACATTTGCAACATATTTTGTCCGAAGAGCACTCGCAGCAAGAGAAAAGATCTCGCCGAACATGCACGACAGACCTCTACTTTCTATTCCTTCGATTTACCGGAGGAGGAGGAGGAAGAGGAAGAATATGATTCATCTGTCAGCACGGCACATGGCAATCCTGAGGGCAAGCACTCGTCGTTCTTCATTGAGGACGACGAAGACACTCGAGGCAAAATAAAGAAGAAGGAGCACTCCTCTTCTTCTGTTCCCCGTGCTTAGGCCGGAGGGACAGTTCTACGAACTCCCATGTACATACTTTGTCCTCCTCCCTTATGCACTCTTGTACACATAATGTTGTTGTCTAACATGCACGCACTTCCCCCTCAGGGCACACCTCTTCCCCAAGGGATTCCTTCCCCAGGGAATACACTTTCCGAAGGATTCCTTCCCCAGGGAATGCACTTTCCCGAAGGATTCCTTCCACAGAGAATGCACTTTCCCGAAGGATTCCGTGTACACCATTTCATTCATTTTGTATGAATCAAACTCTTCACAATGCACGCACAATACGAGATCCACTTCCCAAGGGACACATTCCCCTGGGATTGCACAATGTATTTCCCCTGGGAATGTTACATTTGCACGTCAGTGTTCCCGCACGGAAAACCCTGACACGACATACCGTGATGAATTTGGTGGAAACGTGGCATCATTCTGGTCTGCTCCCATCATTTTCTTCAAAATTATGTCATCTTGTACGTGGATTCTCGTGTTATTTATGCTTTGGATTAATATCCCAAGTTTGAGGTAACCGGCACGGGTGCTTTCCACACCCCTCGGACACAAGCCGCACGGCGACTACATGTTGACGTGTGCTCTCTCACCCTCCTGGTCCACTCGCACGTCAACTTGCCGGACACTCTACAATACACTCTGTACGAAAGGACATTGTGAGTAACGGTTTCATTGGTGGTAGTCTGACTCTTCCTCTTTCTTGTTCTTCTTCTTTCCTACCTGACGGGTCAGTCTCGCACGGGTCACTGATCGGCGGTCACTTGGCGTTTCTCTTTAGACTCGCACGAGTCTGCTCTGTTGTTTCTGGCTGCTCTTGTTTCTCTTAGTTTGACTCTTGTATGGCACGATAAATTATTTGTTGTACAACGTCACGAGTTGGTCACTGGGTGGTTTTACACGATATATCATTGAAGTAGAGCTTTCCACACTGTACGTGGAAAGTTCTTACAATACTTGTCACTCCGTAATTTAGTTCTTTACATACATCATTGTAGTGCATCGGATGAATGGCCGCAGTTAGTCGGTTAGCGGCAAAGATTATTTGTCCAATGAAAACCACGATCTGTAATTGGACAAATGTACTTTATTGTCTATTTTCAAACATTAACATCTGTTACTCGGGAATTTGCGAAAACTTTTCTTATTCGTCTAATCTCCCTTTAAATTAGGATCTGTTATCTATATCTATTATATATTGCTCGTGTGCATAACCGCTCTACGATTATTAGACGAATGAAAACGCGCCTTTGAATTGATATTGACAGCCTACTGCATACCTTGAGGTGATAGTGAAGTGCAGAGGAGATTCGAGGGACGACGACTAGGAATGAACTTCCTTCTTCGAAAAAATCAGTCAGATAGCCGTATTTCCTTCCACGAAAAAATATATTGAATTCTAGGAACAAGAGAAGATCGGCGACATACTGTAACAAAATAATGCTCTCATTTCTTGAAAAATAAACGAAGAATGTCAAAAACTAGGGTTTCCAAATCGGCAACAAAGCTCGTTCGTCTAATTTACGCGGAGCGGTTGTCTACGAGATATTCGATGGACAAACGCTCCGAGTGGATCATATGAATGAGAAATGCACTTTACTACCGATTTTGAAACCATATCAAAAACTGGTAATTTACATGAGACAAGACGAGAGAGAAGAACGAGCCTCGCAGAATTGAAGAAGCCTTTCGATTTATTAGGATGGACAGGACGATGGTGAAGTAAAGAACGTGCGACGCACACGCGTACACGAACAAAAATGCATTCAATCCCTTCAACGCCATGGTTCTGAAGTTTCAATCAGTGTGAGGTAGTGAATACTGAAGACATATGAAATCCCAGTTCATTCCAGCTCTCTGAGTCCTTCATTGTGCGGTCGTCTCTATGCGCGAGGTACGACAGCACGATGGAAGGCTCAGAGAGATGGAATGAACTTTGGGATTCCATATGCCTTCACTAGTACAGTATAATGCTCGAAGCTCCACACAGTGCAACAAGTCGCATAGTTGAATTACCGTTTTCAAAAACAAAACAAAAAGATTAATCAACTTGAAGAGTCACTAACAACGGCTACAAAATACTGAAATGAAAAGGCCACATCACTTTGTGCGCGAACTTTACTTTAGAGTGCGGCATTCAATATTCTAGCGCTCAAAATTCTACTTAATGTATTGCGATCTCCTTTTGTAGCAGACTGTACTCTGGCAGTTAAGTTGGGTACAAAGGTACAAAAGTTGTGCATACTCCTTTATACACGACTCGACGAAGTGTCCAGATGCGAGGGACTCCGTTCGTTGCTCATATTGATAGTACTGTGGGCACGTTCGATGATATACCAGATGTCGCATTTGAGTATTTATTGACAGCCGGAGACCTCCTAGTCATCTAACTTCATTACTTGCGATCGTCTCTCACTTCGCAGAGAAGACCATTGTGAATACTCTTTCTTCTATCAACGAATTTATTTTATCAATATAGATAACAAACGTCGCAATGACAATTAACAATATTTTTCGTTTGAAAATAAATAATTATGGAATCTTTTTTTTGAAGTTGCAGTTATCTGCAACCACGTTCGCGTGTGTTTGTTAAACTGCATGTTTACAAGTCCGTCGTTAAGTTCGTAGACAAATATTCGAGCGAATCCCGCTCAAATTCTTAGTCTCCGTAACTGTGATGATCTCTCCATCGATTTGTTCCTTGAACAGATCATGGTTCCAAGGAGTTTGAGTATGAGGCAGCGAATATTCCTCCAACCTCAAACTCTTCTTCCACGAAGCTTTCAGTGCTTTCTTTTAAAAATAGTATATGTAAGTTGACAGCGGCAAACTATACACACAACTATCGGATGTTGCTTGTTATTGTTTCTTTTGAGGGGACAACCATTCAAACCTGGATGAACAATCGAATTGATGTGATGTGGATGTGCGCACACAGAGATCTATTCTGAATAAGTCAACACGACCGGTCAAGATATGAAATTGTTCGTCGCTAAGCGAAGAGCGAAACAGGTTTATAGTCAGAGTACCAGATCCGATATCTGAAAAATATTTGTTTTATAATGCAAAATTCTGTAAAAATAACAGAATTTTGAAAAAAAAATTTTACAGAAAAAAAATTTTAAAAAAAATAACACAAAAAAATTTGTGTTATTCCCGGTTTGTCAATGTTATGGAATATGTCTATTTCACGACCAGGACTGCACAGCAATCTGAGTTGTTCATCCCGAGGAAGGGTCAGCATGCACTCAAAAAGACAAAGTGTGGTACATCGGTCGATGAGTGGTTGGATGAGATCGAGTTGCTTAGATGACAATCCGTCAATAACCGTGCAGTGAAATGAAATGCAAGGGCGGGTGAGCCTCTCAGCGAATTCCTCAATTGACAGTTCTTCATAATCCAAATCATTGTAATCGTTCGAAGATCGACCAGCCAGTGCATTTCCATTCAAATCAAGAGGCGGCAGCTTTGGATGGCTTGTCAGGATTTCGCCCAAGTTTCCGTTTTTGTGATCGAAGTATACTTCACACCACGCAGATATTTTGTAAAGGGATTTGCAATGACGATCGATGACGCTTTTCATTCTACTACATGCAGAGCGTAAGCTATTGAGGTCATGAGGCCGCAGACAATCCGATATGGCGAAGAGTAGCTCAGGTTGGCAAATCGAGCAATTGAGAAGCTGCAACAGTCAAATTTTATTTTATACACATAATTCGTTACGAACCTGTATTAGAGATAGATGAATCCATGTCAGCGTAACAATAGAACGAAGAATAGTTTGTCGAGACGAACCGATGTCGACGAATCAACTTCCAATTCTGATATTTGCCAATTCTTCTGACCATGCCTACGAGAGGGAAATTCCCGAGCTGAACAAACGAGGAAAAACGGTCGCCTAGTAGTAGAGATTTGGGTTTATAGACCGGCAGTAAAGTGCATTTCTCATTCGTCTAGTCCACGAATGAGAAATGCACTTTGCTACCGATTTATAATCCCTAGTAGGGATATGACATAATTACGATAAAATGGATAATTGGTACGAGAAGTGTAAAGAATTAAGTGAATGCACAAAAGGGAAAAAATGGAAAAATCAAAGTGTTGGGGTGTGAATAAATAATATGTAAACTCTTTCGTCTTTTATGTTCTTCAACACTTTTGTTTTCGTAGACAAATGAGTTCTGAATAACAGTGAACATTTCCTAAATTAGTTCCACAGCCAAACGATATTCACTGTTGTCTTCCCCCATCTTGGCATATTTTATTATTCAATTTTAATTTTCGATTTAATCGAGCATTTCGTGTCCCCGCCTTAGGCGTTTGGAGCTTAACTGTGTGGTTACTAGGGTTTCTAATTAGGGAGTGGAGTGTAACGTCTTTTGTCTGATTCCCGAGAAGCGGTTGTCTCATTCACGCAAAAGACAACCGCTCCCCGTGAATCAGACAACAGACGAATGCACCCTACTCCCGATTTAGAAACCCTAGTGGTTACTATGAGAGAACTGACAAGTTGACAGATTGAGATGATGAGTGAGAGGAAGAATGACAAGAAGGCAAACTATAGAAGTGAAAGACATGATAGACCTGGACGCCTGCGTCATCGTCTTCAGTACTATTACGGCGCTTCTGTCCATCTCACCATTGCGGCGCAAAGTCCTTCACCCAAGTGGATTCAGAAAATATGATAAGTCTGAACAAGTCTGGAAATAAATGTTGAAATTGTCCTTCATGACTGATTGGAACAGAGAATAGAAAAGCACAAGAGAATTACGAAAAATTTGGCAGGTCAAAGTAGCGTTGAGCAGTGGAATACTATGACGTCACCTGAAGGAGTGACGTCATCATCCTTTAGTTGTAAACATCTCACATGGTCTTTATGCAATAGTCGTTTGGTAGTGGAACTAAGAAATGTATGAGCACAATTGATGGCAAGTGTACGGTGTGGGTGTGTCACGTCATCATCTCAATCCTTTATTGTGAGAGGAAGTATAATTGGAGGTAAAGGTAGATGTGGTAACCAACCGGTAAGTCAATTCTAGAGTTCAGTCCCCCATTCTATTCCTATACTTATTTCATCATTTGCATCTTCTCCCATCTCTCGTGTCCCACTCAGATGATTCATCCCGGCGCCTGACCGGATGTATTGCGACATATCCCATTGAGGGCGGTCCCTGACCAAGGCTACATAAGCCATGGGACCGAGCCGTCGTGAGCAGTCTCGATCTCCAACCGATCTCCCATTCCCCCTTTGTCCATTTGTACCCCTGGCCCATTCATCCCTTATTGTGAGACTGTAGATAAATATACCGTAATCTCTATTCCGTGCGTGTTATTTGGGGATAGATCAGGGCGGGCCACCTACTTTCAGTTTATCGTAGACGAGAAATGGGGCCAAATAATGGGGAAATGGGGCCTGAGAATCCAAACATTTTGGCCTCATTCCTCTTTTCCGTGGAAAACATCTCAGGAGACAGTTGGCGTAACTATATATAAATGGTTGGATTCTCAGGGGAACACATATTATTGTTATTTAAGGGCAGTAATAATAAGTGGTTACATGATCGAGCTTGTAAAATTTTTTCTTGTACATGCATTTCGCATATACTTCCCCATTCCAAGTGTCGCAACGCTTGTCGAATCCGATGACCGGAGTTGGATTATACTGAAGAGGAGAAGGGTATGCAGGTTAGAGTGGGGGTTGGGAGTACGTTATTGACAGCCGTATTCATTTCTAGCTGTCTAACTTCATTCCTAGCAGTCGTTCTCTCACTTCGCAGAGACAACCGCACGGAATGAATTTAGACGGCTAGGTGTGAACGGCTGTCAAAAACGTACTCCCTACCCCCACACTATTGCAGGTACATTCAGTTAATTCCGAAAAAGGACTCAATAAATTTCCTGTTTTTTTCAAGAAACTTTCCCTTTCTGGATTAGCGCAAAGAACGAAATAGTTACAGAGTGAGAAAGAATTTGATACAGTTGATAAGTCGGATGGATGTACATACTAGAGTGTCGCATTCGAGCCCCATTCGAGCCCTAATGAGTAAAAATGCATAAAGACTCGAATCCCATTGTGTCTAACTTCATTCCTAGC
>JACMIF010005050.1:0-11243 GCA_014805445.1 Diplogasteroides magnus | reverse complement strand
CGTAAAATCATCCGTAAAATCGTGTCCGTGAGCGGATCCGTGAAATGAAAAATTGAATTTTCAGGGTTTTCGCTTCGAGACCATTTCGAAGGCGAAAAAGTTCTCTTCTTTTTCTATTTTCTCTCTTCCGAATATGAACGGGCGGAAAATGAGAAAAAGAAGCAGAAAACAACATATGTCCGACGCAAGAGATTACAAGTGAAAAGAGATTAGACAAATGACAAATGCACTTTACTATCGTTTTTGAAACCCTATTACTACCGGAGGTTCGCTGTGGCGATGCGACGGTGGCGGTCGTGGAGGCGATGCAGCAGATACTGAATCGAGTGATATTTGTTTGTCGGGAACAGCAAAAGAAGAGTTAAACTCAGAGTAACTCTCGTATCATTCATATAAAACGTGTGATGCTCATGTTATGCATTGAATGGAGTTAACGTTGCGAGGATGCAATGTGGCGAAACATATTAGGTGCGGGTTAGTTCACACTCTGAAACACCTTTCGCCAGAGAGTTCGGTTCTTGTGAAGCAACTGGGTGGGAGAAGGAAGGTCCTGTGGGAGATCAGACTCAGTTTTGCTACATACAGCACAATAGGCATTCTATCACTATCCATATATGTTTCACACGAAGCATTTCAGTGTAGTATTCGCACATTAAATGATACAGAGGACTTTGATATGTAATATAGTCACATAAAATCCTATCTCTGCGATTGTGGTATTAATGGGAACTGAAATAATCCACTAACCTGTGTATCCCTGATAGGTTGTCATGGCTATCGGCTCTCCGAGCGGACCAACCGATGGCAGTCTGGCTGAGCTCATTGCTATAATAATGAGCTGTTTATTTTATTTACAATGATCAAAAATAAGCTAGTACAGACTCAAGAGTACAAATGTCTTTTGAAGATATAACAGATGTTAGGATTATCTAATGGGCTATTGAATAGAAATCAATCACCTGATCCTTCAGAACCGTTCAGAGAAACAAAGTGTTAATCGTTAGTGACAGATTCCACCCGAAGAGTCTTCAAAAGCACCCGTACCCGTGCTGTAGGAATTGATAGAATTACCCTGAAACATAATTATTCTTACATACTGACGAAACAGGACGACGCAATTTATAAATTTCGCGGAAGAATTTTCTTGAGTTTCATAACAGAACCTTAACCGCAATGACATCGTGAGAAATGGTCACCAAGAAGAAGGTTGGCGTTCAAAATAAAATATATAACATTGATCAGTTTCGATTCCAAAGCGCGGATTCGAAACAAAAGAAACGAGGGGTTAGGGCACAACACATCGATAGGGTAACTCCGGAACAAAAGGGATGCATTGGCATTCAAGCGTGTGACTGTTCGGAAAAACCAGTGGCATGCGAAAGTGGAAAAGGTATTCGGACGTTCCCATAGTAAATGAGCAGTCATGGGAAGGGAACCGAAAGCAAGCAGAAGTGCATTTTTCTGTCGTCCAGTTCCCTCGAAGCTGTTGTCCATCACATGAGAGAGACAATCGCTCCAATGGAGTTAGACGACCGAAAATTACTTATACTTGCTTTCCGTTCCCTTGTCATGGGTAGTCATGGACGTTCCATAACAAAGCATGCAGACGCATTCACATCGAGCGTGTTTGACTCGATATAGTGGCTGCCAAGTCACGTAAAAACTTTTCCCAGGCGTTCAAGAAATGGGGGAAGTGAACAACTAGTGCATAGAACACAGAGAGATTTTGACGCAGAAGCATTAGATTCAATGAAAAGCAACATACGGCATACGCAAAAAATGCAAAGTCAAGTTCATAAAAAGACATGCTTAGGAATTCAGAGGCAGCACAACAGCGAGACTCAATAGACGCTGTAACGGACATAGAAGTCACTTGCATGGATAAAGAGAACGAAAGAGAGGGTGAATATAGAGAGGCGACCCTCTTCTGAACCCCTCTCTCCACATTGGTTTTGCTCAGCTGTTGTTTCATCGTGCTGAGAGACAAAAGGTCAGAAGAGAGGAAGAAAGAGCAATTGGATTGACTTCTTACATATCGAGTTGCAGTAGTATGTAGGAGTAAGTAGCGCGCCTCACGAATAAGTAATCGCGTTTGGCCTCGAGCCGTGTAGAAATGAGAAAACACGAGCAACTGCAGAGAACGAGCATCGTGATTCGAGGAAAATGTTCTCTTCTGGATAACGAACGAAGTCAGAAGAATTTTTATGAGAACGTTATGATCGAAGTGATCCTGTGCATTCTCAGGGAGAAGTAGAACGTCGGCAACTGATCATAGAAAGGAGAATCATCGATCATAAAATAATGACAAATGAATCACTACTCCATTTTTATGATAACGGAAGAAGTGCCGATATCTTCCGGACATATAACGCTTGTGTCGAAATCATCGTATCGAGAATGAATGGGAGAATGAAGAAATGGACGAGTTGAAGAGGGCGAAAACAGATAAAAAGCGGTGCCCAGGTGGTCAAAGAACCTGGAGTGAGTAGAGAGCAAAATTCCAAGGAATTTTTTTAATGGATTGTCCTTTTTCTAGATGACTGCAAAAACATCATGGAGAAGAAATGAATGAGAATGGAATTAGTGGGAAAGAGAAAATGGGCAAAACGCAGAGCATGGGCGTTCGAAATGTCTGTTTTGCCGCTGACTCAAGTCGCCGAAAGAAAAAGAGATGAAGCTTCAGAATGGAAGTGCAATGGAATAGTCGTAAACGGAAAAAAATGAACACATATGGTCACTTGGCTAATCATGTCTACGGCTTCCTTTTTGCTGAATGATCAGTAGGGGAAGTGAAACAAAAATTGTTCCTTGCCCTGCAGTGGCGATTCTCCACTAGACTAGAGATGAGGAGAACCACTCCTCTCCTCATTCCTCTCTCCTCCTACTCTCTCCAAAGAGGTTGTCTCTTGGGCACAAGGGACTGGAGCTCACGAGAACCTCAAGAGATGACCAAGGGTGAAGAATTCCTCCTTTCCTCAATTTCCGTCACTCCCCTCTCCTCAGCGGTCATCTCTAGCCAACAAGGTAGAACTGCTCAGGAGGGAAACTTCGAAAGAGTAGGAGTAATGGGTTCTCAAGGTGATCGCAAGATGCAGAGTAGAATTAGAGAGTAGAGAATGATGAGAGAGGAGAAGAGTAGGAGGAGATGGAGAAGAGGCTATGGGCTGTTGTTCATTCCCCTCCTTTCTTCACTCATTGTGTAGATATGAGTCATGATGTCCTCTACACAAAGATTGAGGAATGATTGCGCTGTTTTCGGTTGTCCACTTTGTCACTTGCTTCCTCTTCCTCATCGTAAAAGACTAGAAGGGACGGCCCATAATTTCAACTCCAACGGTATACCCCTGCAGAATGACTCCGTACTGCGCTATTGTCTAGATGCCACATGATAATATTGCTCTTATGATTCAGTATTTAATTGGGAGGGAAAGTGCATGGTTGTTCCCAGTCACAAGGAGCGTTGCTCTGTAGAAAGTGAAGGACTACCGTATCAAGTGTACTCTGCAAGTGCAAAGAAGGAATCTTCTGAGGTAGTTAATCTTGCGGAGAACGATAGAATTCGCACTCATTGCACACTAGAACACCTCTACACGCCTCAGTTCTCTCGGAAATAGTTGTTTCTCGTGTTTTGAATACTACGAAGAATCATGACTCGTCTGAGCAAAGAGAAGAGAATGGTTGTTCATCGGGAATAACAGAGGAATAGAATGACCACTGGATGGGTGAACAACAAGAGCGCCATGGACACTTGCGCCACAATGGTGAATGGACAGATGCGCAATCAATTATCGACTCTAGTGAAGTGATTTAACCACCATGGTGCTAATGCCCATGGGGTACTGGTTATTCACCCCTCTTAACGTGGGGGAGGGGGGTTTGGGTAATACCAACATCCCCCATTCTCGTCTGATCTGTTGCATATGAGGCTGAGCGACGACCGCTCGGATGAGAATGGAGAGGTTAGAATTGCGCATGACTCACACTCTAGCTCGTATTTTGAACCACTACTCTCCTCTTCTCTCTTGTTGACCATCGACGCTCTCTTTATTTCCTTGCGGTGTGCTGCTCTGTTTTGTCCGACGACGCGCATAGCCACAGCTACAAAAGATGAATAACACAGAGAGCGGATATTGAGTCGAGCCTCTATGTAGAGGGAAATGAGAGGCAGTGAGCCGAGAATTTGACTCGTTTATTTTCTCCTAGCTGAGATATGCAAAGTAATGACTATCCATGAAAGAGACAACACAGAAAGCGCGAAACAAGGCAATGAGGAAGGCGTCTTAATGAGCAGATCTTTGTTTCTACGTCAAAAATTACGGATGATGAAGACAAAAGACAAGATAAAAGAAGAAAAAAAGGTCCCTGAGGAGTTCTCAAAGAGACTTTTCTGTTTCTGACGCTATTGCTGATAGTGGCAGGGAGCGAAGAAAAGAAGAGGGGAGAGGGAAGAATTTTCGAACACA
The DNA here is from genome assembly GCA_014805445.1 of Diplogasteroides magnus. Taxonomy (NCBI): domain Eukaryota; kingdom Metazoa; phylum Nematoda; class Chromadorea; order Rhabditida; family Diplogasteroididae; genus Diplogasteroides; species Diplogasteroides magnus. Next base: position 6,780 of record JACMIF010005050.1, on the reverse strand, counting down.
CCAAAGTGTCTTGAGACACGAAGGCCTGTGTCTGCTTTTAGGGACGTGTTCAGTGAAAGTTGAGAGAACACAGAAGAAAAGATGAGGGAAAAACAAATGAAACAACGACAAGAAAAATGAAGAAATTTGGTCGGAAAGAAAACGAGAAGAAGGCTTAGACGTGTGAGACAATGAGCGAAGAACGGATGAACGAATGAGCCAAGGGAAGACGGATGAGCAAGGGAAACATGCCTCATCATTCTTGCACAGATGGCATCAGAAGTACTCAAATGCTTGTTAAAATCGCTACGACCATGCCAAATGAACACTGATTGGGAGAAAAACAGAAATTTAAAGTTTTTCTCTTACAAAAAGACTATATTGACTATGTGAGCTTCCGGAGAGAAGTCCGAACATCACACAATGCGAAATATCCAGAGAATGAATAGAGAGTGGATACACTGTTTTCCTCGGGGATTATCTCGAGTGGACGGATGTCCGCCTTGTGATTTGAGGACTAAAGATAACAAAAGGATAAGGGATGAGTGATAAAGAAAGCACCTCGCTGCCTATTCGTAATTTATTTTCATCTCAAAAGGTGAATGGAATTATCGAAATTCACCAATAGACCACATTCAGAAGGAGAGTGTTGCATATTTCAATTGTGAGCAAAAAGTGTGAATGAATTTTTTTAATAAATAAAGCAAATGCAATATGTTTCTTGGATTTTAGGATACCGGAAGCAATTTTCATTTCCGATATTCTGCGCAAACGCATAGTATTATGCTAACAATGATTCATGTGATACCGGAAACGCTATGCGCGTGCTATCTCTGATAATATTTTGTAGACAGGAAGTATTGACTGATACCGTAAACAATCTGCAAGTGATCAACCTACATTGAAATTTTTTTTAAAGAAAATGGAAAATTGATAAAAGTATGAAAAAATACAAAAATAATAATATAAAATAATTATTTCAGACGACTGCGCCGACATTCCCTGTTCCATGGGCGCGAACTGCACTGACCTCGTGAACGATTTCAAGTGCGACTGTCCACCTGGATTCAGTGGAAAGAGATGCAATGTCAAGGGTGAATCTTCTGCTCAGATCAGTGTTCCGGAGGATATTTTTGCCGTGACTATTTAATAAACTGGCCCTGATAACAATATTGTCGTTTTCACCAACCCGAAAATATTATCGGTCAATGAAACATAATTATAAGGAGAATTATTTTAGAAGAACTCTGCACAGCCGAGGCATGCCTCCACGGAATGTGCGTTGACCGACTGACCCATAAGGTAGTGAAAGATATTATCGTAATTAAAGATTCCTTTGGAACTTCAAAGGGTCTCAAACGAAAAACACGGGTTACTGTACATTTCAGGAGTGCCTGTGCGAGCCTGGATGGACTGGTGACTCGTGTGATGTCAATGTTGATGAATGCGCCACGAAACCATGCGAGAACGGAGGAGTTTGCAGGGATGGAGTGAGTGTTTGACATGATTGAATAGTGCCGATGTTGGGATACTGTAAGAATTGAAATGCTCTTTCAAGTTTGTCTTCCTGGGCCACCCTAGCTCTATTAGCAGAAAAGTATGTACATACGGCTGGTTGATGCACTATCACAACATAAAAGCGAAAATTTAGTTTTGCTTGTTTGATTGTGGTGAATTAAAAAAAACACGCTGAAGAAAGACATGTCATTTCGTCATCATTTCATCATCTATTTCAGGTCGACGGTTTCTCCTGTGATTGTCCTCCAGGATTCCACGGAGCAAAATGCCAGCATCTCGTCGACCACTGTGCCAATAAGCCCTGTGCGAATAATGGTGAGTACAATAAGATGCCAGTTGCTGTACTCACATGTTGTAACTTTGCTTCGATCCCAATAAATTATTACAAAATTTGCGGAAAATGTATCCAAATAGTCCCTTGGATATCCAAAAAAATCAGGTGAAATCTTACATATAGTTTCGACAAAACTTATATCAGTCTTGGGGGCAAGGTTACATAATTTTATAAAAGTACATCCTTGAAAAAAAATTTCTGTTCTCAAAACCGTAACATCTGCATTGATATTTCATCATCGTAACTTTCAGGGTCGTGCACCAATCTTGGAGCCTCTTTCGCCTGCGAATGCCCTCTAGGATTCGAGGGAACCACGTGCGAAGAGAATGTGGATGAATGCAAGGCTGCCAAGTGCGCCTCCCAGGTGAGGGTCGTTCTGGTGTACTCGCACAGTGTAACTCGAGAGAGATATGGGTGACCGTTAGGGTTGCCAGTTTGTATGCGTAATCGATTAGGTGTCACCTGACCCTATATATTTAAAGTTATAGTTGCCGGGAAACATAAGCAATCTCGCATACAAATTGACAAACCTAGTGACCGTATGCGTGTACTCCCATGGTGTAACTCAGGGAACGGAGAGGTGCGAGGACGGCGTCGATGCGTACGATTGCGTTTGCAGACCGGGATGGGAGGGCAAATTGTGCGATATGAAGATTGATCAGGTTGGTTAGATCATGTATTGTTTCATAGTGAATCTGTATCAAGACGGTAATATTACTACGTGAATCAGGACAAAATATTTATGAGTTGAAACTCACATCAGAGCGACAATTCAATTTCGATGAACTTGTAATTTCATGTTAAAATGAGCAGCTCAAAAAATCGAAATATTTCGGATTGTTGTTACATTAAAAATTATCACCCTTGAACCATATTTCGTTTTTGATGTTTTCTAAATCTGAAATTTTGCAGTGTGCCGGTCAACCGTGCCAGAACGAGGGAACTTGTGTGGACACGGGCGATAGATTCATATGCGAATGCACAATCGGATGGACGGGACACAGGTAAAATGCTCAATGAACATTTGCGCCATAACGATATTCACACGCGTCTGATGGTTGGCGTTGTTCTATTAATTGACTCCGTTTATCATAATCCTGTTTGAGGGGGAAAAACCTGCCCAATCTTTAATTTGATTTAGATGTGACCAAGAGACTGGAGCCTGTGCCTCTAACCCCTGCAAGAACGATGCTACATGCCTGAATCTGGCAAACAACGATTACTTCTGTGTTTGCCCTGAAGGTAGATTAATAGTATTTTTCATCCATGTACGCAACAAAGATAACGTTCACCAAATTGTTTTGCTCATTTATGCATTCCATGAAACATTAAAAAAAATTTCGCCAAATTTCGAACAGTATTTTCGTATAATATTTTTCCATAATTTAACGATTTATATTTTTCGATCTGAGTGAAATTATCTAAACTCAGGAGTATCCGGCCGCAACTGCGAGCGTGCGCCCGATCGCTGCATCGGAAACCCATGCAAGAATGGAGGAGTGTGCACAGATTTGGGATCGAGACTCGAATGCGCGTGCCCGGAGGGAAGGAGTGGAGAAGGTAAGTGTATATATTATATTTATATTCCGAGATCCGTAACTCAATATAAACCCTCCGTCATGATCAGGCTGCATAATCACGAGCAAGAAATAGTCAAGCCTGGTTCTTATCTATCTAAGAAACGTAGTCCAAATGAATTCATATGGTTTTGTGAATAGTTTTTATTTAAAAAAAAAAAGAAAATAATATCGTAATCACGTAATATTTCCCTTCCAGGCTGTCAGTTCCTCTCCCAATCCTGTTCCCCCGATTCGTGCAAGAACGGAGGAGAGTGTGGAAAAGATGAGGATGGGCAGATGAAGTGCACGTGCAAGCCAGGTACTTTTCAACCTCCGAACAAATGTATTTTGTGGTATAATCTGGAATATTATTTAATTTAAGTGAGTGGTCCAAATGATATTCAGGCTATACCGGTGCAGCATGTGAGACAGACATCGATGAATGTGAAGCAACCGTCTGTCCGAAGACTGCTAAGTGAGTTTTAACGAAAAGATATTTATATTTAATATCACTTTCCACAGCAACATATAAAATGCACCATTTTCCAGTTGCGTCGACCAAATCAACGCCGCCGCCTGCGTTTGTCCCATGAATGCCACCGGAATCAATTGTGAAAAGGTGGATTATATTTTTGTATTCTTCTACCCCACTACAACCTCGTAATGATTTCCCGCTCTCCCGTTAAACATATGCGGACTATGAAACATAAAGCTCGAATAATGCATAATGCTCGAAAATAACTAAATGAAAATTGCAATTATTTACTGTAATAGAAATAATCTTTCCAGGCCATCGACGTAGACTACGACCTCCATTTCTCCTCTGAAGGAATTCCATCCCGCGCCCTGAGGAGAGTACCGACTGCTACGACTAAGGTGGGTAATTTGAAATCCTGCTTCGCCTTTGTCTTGATTGTCCAATAGTGATGTCGAGATCAATGTTGTGTTTGATAATGTTTTTATTGTACGTCTTTATGATCTGACATATTTTCCTCGTCAGGTTTTCTTACGGAAATGTTGCATTTCAGGCCCTGACCGAGTTCTCGGTCGCCGTTTGGCTGCGATTCGACCATGCCGGAGGAGAGGGAAGAATTCTTACTGTGTACAATAGCAGGTAGGCGGTGGTAGCTATTTCTGACGATGTAATTTTATTATATTGGTTTTGCAGCACGGTTTTTTGCTCATTATTGAACAAGATCTTATCGTATACAAGTAGTATGAAACATATACTGTAAAAATCATAGATGTTGAATTGTGGAAACGAGTAATTATAGGAAAATCGGTTACAAATTTTGCCCATATTCCATTTCCTTTCAGCACCCCTAACTTCCCTTCTTCCCTCCGTGAGATACTCTCAATATCTGCCGATGGAGTCGTGTTGAACATCTCCCCTGAAACCACACCCGTTCGTGCAGCCTGGCCAAGTGCGCAGCCGATAAACGATGGAAGATGGCATCATGTGGTGAGTGGACTCAATTACTATTGTTTCAAGTCAAACTACTGCCTTGACGCGTTCAATACACTGCCATCATGGAAAACATTAATTTATTCCTATTTTCGACTTTGTACGAAATTTGACGAATATGTTTCAGAACTAAGATTTAAGTTAGCATTAATTTAAAATCCACTGGAGAATCGGTTGTGCCGTGAAAAGATCACGTATGTACATATAACATTACGATAGCTCGAACTCAGCCCAAAAATAGCAGAGAATCACATTTATTCATTTCCATTCAACTGTTTTATAAAAAAATCAACTCAGGCCGTAACATGGTCCTCATCTACCGGTGGTGTCTCTGTTGTGTGGAACAGCGTGAGGATTTTTTCGGAGACAAATCACGCAAAGGGAGAGGCATTGAATTCGAGGTGGGTGTATTTTCACGAAGAAAAAAATGCGTACCGAGTATATTTACGATAATTGACTAGCGATTCTCGTGCCAAAAAATATTACTCGTACTCTTGTCGAAGTCAGCACCTCAGATCTGAATCGTTGTCAATTTTTTTGCAAGGACAGGCTCTCAGTAGCTAGCAAACACCATTTCAGCTTCTTCCTTTCCCTCGGCGCTTCTCTCAACGACAACGTCTCCTCATTCACTGGCCGTCTCACTCGACTCAATCTCTGGGAGAGGACGTTGGACTTTGAGGCTGAGATTCCCACACTGGTTGGAGACTGTCAGGGAGCACCGGTGAGATACTTTGAATATCTATTGATTATATTTTTAAATAATCCATTTCATTCTTGTAGTTTTGGGGTTATTTTATTGATATTGCGTATGTAACCGATCTGACCAACGTAACGTTTAGTATTCTACACGAGAAACTATACCTATTATATCGGTGATACGTACGCCCAAACATTAATTTTCATAATTTAAAACAGAACCTGCGGTAAGTACCACTTTTAGGAAATCTTCGCCGGCCTCCTTCTTCGCTTCGCGGATTTCGATGACATCTCCGGTCGTGTGGAAAGACTTGCGAAGAGTGAATGTGGAAGGGGAGTTGAGAAGAGAGAGGCAGAGAGAGGAGAATTGGTGGTGGAGGTTGGTTTCGTAATGCAAAAGTGAAAATGCAAATCAAAAGTATTTTAGAATCTTTATTTGACCATTACGGCGAAAATTGAAAAAGTTCGTTCTTTCGGAAATTCCCTATGATATAAGATAGGTCTAGTTATGTTTCACGCCGCATTCAAAAGGGCTAGATAATTGTGACAGTAATCGTCTCTGCAATTCTTTTGCCATAAACAAAAAATTTTTCCAGTTCTGTCCCTCCGACATAGCAGTTGTGGCCGAGGGAAGAGAAACGAGTGATGCAACGTGGCCCGAGCCTCGATTCGCAGTTATTCATTCTCCTCAAGCATCCAAATCGAGTCAAGAAGAGGTTAGTATTATGATTTCAATAGCCATAACTTTTTAAAAAAGTTTCTTTATATTTCATTGCTATAACGAATTGGAATATAATTTTCTTAGCCTGTTCACGTGGTCGGAATCAGACAGAACATCAGAAGTGGACAGACATTGTCGGAAGGAGAACACGAAGTATGTACACTTACATTTTTTTGGAAAATTCTATTTACGTGTTAGATCTCTAGAAATGACTATCGCTTTTTTGACCTTTCGTGGGGTGTTCTTTGTTCTATATTGCATTTTCAGGTTATCTACGTGGCTACAGATAGCGCTGGAAGATCGGTGCATTGCGCATTCAAGGTATTGTCTATACCGTCCATAGAGAATAAAGCGGTCGTTTTCTTCACATTTATGAGAATTTATCATAAAATCACATAAAGTGAACTAAATCCTTTCAATGACAATATTTTGAAAAACGGTAAACTGCAAAGTTGCTCGTCTTGATGAGATGAGCAACTTTGCTGTTGACTATGAATTGATATCTTCA